>VYZX01023850.1:443119-509083 GCA_013401335.1 Brachypteracias leptosomus | reverse complement strand
TGAGGGGAGCTGGGCTTTGTCTGCTCGGCGCTGCTCCCCCTCCTCCACCACCCGTCAGTGGGGGGGTTTGGGGGGGCCCATGGCGAGGCTGGGCCTGGGGGCGTTGTCCCCCTGCTGAGAAAGGGGCGCGGTCGTGTCCGTCCCCCACCCGAGCACATGCAAACAGCCCCGATGGGTTTTTCTTGCAGGGGAAGGTGGGGGGTGACACCTCTCTCTCGAGGGCGAGGCTGTTGTTGGATCGGAACAAAAGCTGCATGGAAAGGGGTTGGGGTGGGGGGGGGAAGAAGGGGAAGGGCCCCCACCTTGTGCAGGCGGGCTGCCCGCTCCGGACAGCGCCTACACTTCCCAGGCTGCCCCGTGTGGGGCTGGCACATGTGCCAGCAGCCGCCGTGCCCCCACCCTCCATCCCTGCCGCTTGCCAGCGGATTAAACTGGCGCTGTCGGAGGCACCGGAGTGGAGCTCGCCCTCCTCGGGGCCGGCAGCAATTGCATAAGACCCTGGCTGTAATCCCGCCCGGCTGGTGCAGCAAAGCCCTGGACACGCTTGGCTAGCATGCTGGGTGAGGTGGCCACTGCTCGCCCTGCTGTGACTCTTTGCAAGGGCTCTCTGAGGTTTTTTGGGAGGGCTATGGCTCACTAAGCCACCCCACACCCGGGGCATGACCGCAGAGGTGCAGAGCCGGGCAAGACGTCGAGCCCCATGCACCGCCTGGCACACGGTGGGGCGCTGGGGCGTGGCAGCCGTGCCCGCCCTGCCAGGAGGGGTGTGGCCGTCAGCATCCCCCAAAAAGCTGGCAGCAGGCGGGCGAGGCCGGCGAGGTGCGGTGCGCTCCAGCCATTGCCTTTTATGGTAATAATGCGAGCGGGCGTAGGGACTTCCTTTGTCCCAAATCCGTGCGGTGCCGAAATCCGGCGGGTGCCGCACCCTCTAGCGGGCGGCGGGCGCAGCGGTGCCGCGGCGGCAGGAAGGAAATGGGTGGAGAAGGCCTCGGCGGCATCATCATCGTCGCCTTCCCTGCCTGCCGCCGCGGGGATGGGGCTCGGTGGCGGGCAGTGATGCTCATGGCCCCTTCTCTCTTCTCCCGCAGCCAGCCATGGATGATGATATTGCCGCGCTCGTTGTTGACAATGGTTCCGGTATGTGCAAGGCCGGGTTCGCCGGGGATGATGCTCCCCGTGCTGTATTCCCATCCATCGTGGGTCGCCCCAGGCATCAGGTAGGTGGTTGGGGTGCTGCTTGTTGGACAAAAGAGGGGGGAGGGTTTGGTGGAAGCAGTTCTCCCAGACGTGTTCAGCTTCAAGAAGCCTTTTTATTTGGTTTTAGAACCCAAAAGGCTTCTGTGTTGCAGCCCAGCTGCTGGGGAATGCAGCCTTCTGCAGAGCTGTTGTTGGAGCAGTTGGCTGAATGTCTTTGTTAATAGAGTGGGGACAGTAATCAGAGACCTGGCTTGGGGGAGAAAAAAGCAGGTTATCCATCTCATGAGGCTTGTCCTTCAGCTGTGCTTACTGCTGGTTCTTTGTTGTTCAGGGTGTGATGGTTGGTATGGGCCAGAAAGACAGCTACGTTGGGGATGAAGCCCAGAGCAAAAGAGGTATCCTGACCCTGAAGTACCCCATTGAACACGGCATTGTCACCAACTGGGATGACATGGAGAAGATCTGGCACCACACTTTCTACAATGAGCTGAGAGTAGCCCCTGAGGAGCACCCTGTGCTGCTCACAGAGGCTCCCCTGAACCCCAAAGCCAACAGAGAGAAGATGACACAGGTGTGTAAAACTCTGGGGCTTGGAGCTCCAGCAGATGCTGCTGCAGGCCAGCTCTCCTCTTCCATGTTGTCCTCTCTCCTCCTTCACCACTATTCTCCCTTTTTGCCATCTTTACAGGGTTTTCCTTTCCTGACCTGAGTCTCCTCTTTGCTGGACCTTGACAGGTTTTGTTTGCTCTTCTAAGCTGGCTTTCTCCGAGACTGACCTAGCAACGTGTCTAACTGCTGTTTCTGACTAGACACACTAATCCATTTACCAGCCTTGAGTGACTGTACTGTAGTTACTTGGCATTTGTTTTGTTCCTTGCTGTGACATGTGGATGGGTCTGTGGTGGTGGTGTCCTTGCTCAGGCTCCGACCTGGCAGGTGTGGGTGGAGCCAGGAAAGATAAGCATGGACTTTGAGGGGGAGTGGAGAGAAGTTTCTTATCTAGGTACAAAAGTAAAGCCACTTGCATGGACTTGGTGTAGACCTGTAGTGAGAACCCTGTTTTTTGCTGTTGGCTCAACCTTTTCTTTTTCTCTCCCTAGATCATGTTTGAGACCTTCAACACCCCAGCCATGTATGTAGCCATCCAGGCTGTGTTGTCCCTGTATGCCTCTGGTCGTACCACTGGTATTGTGATGGACTCTGGTGATGGTGTTACCCACACTGTGCCCATCTACGAAGGCTATGCCCTCCCCCACGCCATCCTCCGTCTGGATCTGGCTGGCCGTGACCTGACGGACTACCTCATGAAGATCCTGACAGAGAGAGGCTACAGCTTCACCACCACAGCCGAGAGAGAAATTGTGCGTGACATCAAGGAGAAGCTGTGCTACGTCGCCCTGGATTTTGAGCAGGAGATGGCCACAGCTGCCTCTAGCTCTTCCCTGGAGAAGAGCTATGAACTCCCTGATGGCCAGGTCATCACCATTGGCAACGAGAGGTTCAGGTGCCCTGAGGCCCTCTTCCAGCCATCTTTCTTGGGTAAGTCCAACTCTTCTAGGATACCTTGTGCTCCTCACTGTTCTTTTCTGTAAAGGATGACCTGCAGACCATAGCAGCCAGTTACCTTATTATTGCTGGTTCATAGCAAAGTCTGTGCTGTCCCACCAGTTAGCCTCCCTTTCCACACAGCTTAAAGCTGTTTGTTGGAGACACTTGGGACAGTAGAACAGGAGGTTGAGCCTGTCAGAGCCATGGCTTTGTAGTGCCTTCCTGCTTGAAGGAGCTGCTGGTCTCTTGGTTGCCCATAGTAGCTCCTTAGGCTTCTTTGGCTGTGTCTGAACCCTTGCTGACCTGAGACTGCTTCTTCCTCACAGGTATGGAGTCCTGTGGTATCCATGAAACTACCTTCAACTCCATCATGAAGTGTGATGTGGATATCCGTAAGGACCTGTATGCCAACACAGTGCTGTCTGGTGGTACCACAATGTACCCTGGCATTGCTGACAGGATGCAGAAGGAGATCACAGCCCTGGCACCCAGCACAATGAAAATCAAGGTAGGATGGAGTCCGGGGAACTTCTCAGCATCCCTGTTACTGCTGAAATGCAGAGTTGGGTGGAGGGGTGTAAGCTGAACTTGCTGGGGAAGCTAGAAACTGTACATCTGGTTCTGGTGCAGCCTTCATGGCCTTGCCCTGGACAAGCTGGCATCTTCCCAACTGTAGGAATGATGAGATTAGTCTAAATACTGGTGGGGAGGAGGGAGGGTAGGTGTGTGAGGTTGTGTCTTAAGCCTGTTTGGACTTCATGGCCAAGGCTAGATAAGGGAGTTGGGCAGCTCGGTNAGGCCGGGTTCGCCGGGGATGATGCTCCCCGTGCTGTATTCCCATCCATCGTGGGTCGCCCCAGACATCAGGTAGGTGGTTGGGGTGCTGCTTGTTGGACAAAAGAGGGGGGAGGGTTTGGTGGAAGCAGTTCTCCCAGACGTGTTCAGCTTCAAGAAGCCTTTTTATTTGGTTTTAGAACCCAAAAGGCTTCTGTGTTGCAGCCCAGCTGCTGGGGAATGCAGCCTTCTGCAGAGCTGTTGTTGGAGCAGTTGGCTGAATGTCTTTGTTAATAGAGTGGGGACAGTAATCAGAGACCTGGCTTGGGGGAGAAAAAAGCAGGTTATCCATCTCATGAGGCTTGTCCTTCAGCTGTGCTTACTGCTGGTTCTTTGTTGTTCAGGGTGTGATGGTTGGTATGGGCCAGAAAGACAGCTACGTTGGGGATGAAGCCCAGAGCAAAAGAGGTATCCTGACCCTGAAGTACCCCATTGAACACGGCATTGTCACCAACTGGGATGACATGGAGAAGATCTGGCACCACACTTTCTACAATGAGCTGAGAGTAGCCCCTGAGGAGCACCCTGTGCTGCTCACAGAGGCTCCCCTGAACCCCAAAGCCAACAGAGAGAAGATGACACAGGTGTGTAAAACTCTGGGGCTTGGAGCTCCAGCAGATGCTGCTGCAGGCCAGCTCTCCTCTTCCATGTTGTCCTCTCTCCTCCTTCACCACTATTCTCCCTTTTTGCCATCTTTACAGGGTTTTCCTTTCCTGACCTGAGTCTCCTCTTTGCTGGACCTTGACAGGTTTTGTTTGCTCTTCTAAGCTGGCTTTCTCCGAGACTGACCTAGCAACGTGTCTAACTGCTGTTTCTGACTAGACACACTAATCCATTTACCAGCCTTGAGTGACTGTACTGTAGTTACTTGGCATTTGTTTTGTTCCTTGCTGTGACATGTGGATGGGTCTGTGGTGGTGGTGTCCTTGCTCAGGCTCCGACCTGGCAGGTGTGGGTGGAGCCAGGAAAGATAAGCATGGACTTTGAGGGGGAGTGGAGAGAAGTTTCTTATCTAGGTACAAAAGTAAAGCCACTTGCATGGACTTGGTGTAGACCTGTAGTGAGAACCCTGTTTTTTGCTGTTGGCTCAACCTTTTCTTTTTCTCTCCCTAGATCATGTTTGAGACCTTCAACACCCCAGCCATGTATGTAGCCATCCAGGCTGTGTTGTCCCTGTATGCCTCTGGTCGTACCACTGGTATTGTGATGGACTCTGGTGATGGTGTTACCCACACTGTGCCCATCTACGAAGGCTATGCCCTCCCCCACGCCATCCTCCGTCTGGATCTGGCTGGCCGTGACCTGACGGACTACCTCATGAAGATCCTGACAGAGAGAGGCTACAGCTTCACCACCACAGCCGAGAGAGAAATTGTGCGTGACATCAAGGAGAAGCTGTGCTACGTCGCCCTGGATTTTGAGCAGGAGATGGCCACAGCTGCCTCTAGCTCTTCCCTGGAGAAGAGCTATGAACTCCCTGATGGCCAGGTCATCACCATTGGCAACGAGAGGTTCAGGTGCCCTGAGGCCCTCTTCCAGCCATCTTTCTTGGGTAAGTCCAACTCTTCTAGGATACCTTGTGCTCCTCACTGTTCTTTTCTGTAAAGGATGACCTGCAGACCATAGCAGCCAGTTACCTTATTATTGCTGGTTCATAGCAAAGTCTGTGCTGTCCCACCAGTTAGCCTCCCTTTCCACACAGCTTAAAGCTGTTTGTTGGAGACACTTGGGACAGTAGAACAGGAGGTTGAGCCTGTCAGAGCCATGGCTTTGTAGTGCCTTCCTGCTTGAAGGAGCTGCTGGTCTCTTGGTTGCCCATAGTAGCTCCTTAGGCTTCTTTGGCTGTGTCTGAACCCTTGCTGACCTGAGACTGCTTCTTCCTCACAGGTATGGAGTCCTGTGGTATCCATGAAACTACCTTCAACTCCATCATGAAGTGTGATGTGGATATCCGTAAGGACCTGTATGCCAACACAGTGCTGTCTGGTGGTACCACAATGTACCCTGGCATTGCTGACAGGATGCAGAAGGAGATCACAGCCCTGGCACCCAGCACAATGAAAATCAAGGTAGGATGGAGTCCGGGGAACTTCTCAGCATCCCTGTTACTGCTGAAATGCAGAGTTGGGTGGAGGGGTGTAAGCTGAACTTGCTGGGGAAGCTAGAAACTGTACATCTGGTTCTGGTGCAGCCTTCATGGCCTTGCCCTGGACAAGCTGGCATCTTCCCAACTGTAGGAATGATGAGATTAGTCTAAATACTGGTGGGGAGGAGGGAGGGTAGGTGTGTGAGGTTGTGTCTTAAGCCTGTTTGGACTTCATGGCCAAGGCTAGATAAGGGAGTTGGGCAGCTCGGTGCGGCAGGGCCATGCGTGGGCAGGGAGCGTGGTGTGACATTGTGCATCTGACCGAGTCCTCTTCTTCTGCAGATCATTGCCCCACCTGAGCGCAAGTACTCTGTCTGGATCGGAGGCTCCATCCTGGCCTCCCTGTCCACCTTCCAGCAGATGTGGATCAGCAAGCAGGAGTACGATGAATCTGGACCCTCCATTGTCCACCGCAAATGCTTCTAAACCGGACTGTTACCAACACCCACACCCTTGTGATGAAACGAAACCCATAAATGCGCATAAAACGAGACGAGATTGGCATGGCTTTATTTGTTTTTGTTTTTTTTTGGCGCTTGACTCAGGATTAAAAAACTGGAATGGTGAAGGTGTCAGCAACAGTCTTAAAACAAAACATGTCGGAGCGAACGCCCCCAAAGTTCTACAATGCATCTGAGGACTTTGATTGTACATTTGTTTTTCTTTTTTTTTTTTTAAATAGTCATTCCAAATATTGTTCTAATGCATTGTTACAGGAAGTTACTGGCCTCTGTGAAGGCAGCAGCCCAGCTCGAGGGAGCCGATGCCAGTCCCTGGTGTTAGGTTATAACTGCTTGTCTGTAAATTATGTAACCCAACAAGTGTCTTTTTGTATCTTTCCGCCTTAAAAAAAAACAAACAAAACAAAACACACTTGATCCTTTTTTTTCTCTTGGATTTGTCAAGCGAGCAGGCTGTGTTCCCCGGTGGTAGATGTGAATGAAGGCTTTACAGTCCCCCGCAGGGTCTAGGAGAAGCGGTGCCAGTATGTGGGGGAGGGAGGGGCTACCTGTACACTGACGTAAGACCAGTTCAAATAAAAGTGCACACCATAGAGGCTCCACTGGTGTTGGTGGTTCGTTTTCTTTCTTCCATGCCCTTTCTTGACCGTTATTCTGTGCTCTGATCTTGCCTTGCCAGGCTCGGCTATCTGCTGGGGAGTTGATGCTGCTGCTGGGGGCTGTCTGGTGTCCAAGCCAGATGGTTCATGGTGATACAGTGGGGGGAAGAGCTGAGCCTGCCAAACATGCAGGCCTCCAAGGCTGTCCTGGGCTGGAGCTCTCCAGAGACTGCCTGTGTGCAGTGGGGAGCTGCTGGAGGAGCTGGGCTTCATGGGGATCCAACTGCACCTCTGGAGATGTCTCCATACTAGTGCAGTATGACTAGTGCTGGCTTGGTGGGAGCAAGTGGGGTGGTGGTGGTGGTTCCATAAACATTCTGCTAAGGCTCTTTTGGCTTGTCTGAGGTCCATGGGGCTAGTGTCCCTTCTCCCTGCACTGAGTGTCTGAGCTTGCCTGCCCTGCTCCTGGTTTCTCCCCAGAGGGTGGCCCGGGTTCAGGCTGGGAGACTCATTCTCTGGCAGACTGCTTGTTGGGTGGAGCAGCTTTCAGGTGAAAGTGAGAGAAAGTTTTGTGAAGAGGAAAAAATTGACTTCAGAGAGCAGGGCCACTGGGCTGGGGTGGGGCTGGGAAAAGGGTGTGGGGAGGGAGAAAGCTCTTGCGTCGTGACACCTACACCTCCAGGACTTGCTGTGGGCAGTGCAGGTACCTGCCTCCAGCCCGGCCTCTGCCAGGAAGGAGGTTTCCACAACTACTTGTCTCTGTCCCCATTTTCCAGGCTTCTGAGCATTCTGTGAAGCTTCGGCCTCATTCGATGGATCAAATTCTCCAGTTTCATGAAAAGCAGCAGCTGCAGTGGGGACCCTCAGAAAGCCATGCTGGGAGCTGAGACCTTGTTGGGCACAGCAAAGCCTGCAAGCCCCAGGAGCTGGAGCCACTGCTGTGGAAGGAAGGAGACAAGAGGACCAAGGCTGCCAGGTCAGGAACCGTGGAAAGCAAAGCCAGGTGACACTGTGTTGCCAACTCGGGCAGAGGAGACCTTAGAGCCTTGCTCGAAGGCTTCCCAAGGCTCCTCCAACCTGCCTGGCTTTGAAGAGCTAATGGCTGTGATTGTGTCATGCTCCCAGCAGATGAAAGGCAGGGAACAGGCTCCATGGTCTCTTTAATCCTCTGCCTGGCCTGATCCTGCTCCAGCATCGTGCTGTGTTCAGGGAGGACCTGCTGGTTTCTTCATCTTGCCAGCCTCCCTCCTGCCTGCCCCAGGTGCAGTAGGTGCAGACACTGGGCTGGGCAGGTGAGTTACTGGAAGCACCAGTTTGCAACAGGAGAGGTGAAACAGGTTGAAGCAAGGCCCAAACTGGGCTTATAACCTGAGGTCTTGGGGAAATGGGTGAGGAAGGAGCAGTGGCAGCTCCTGGGGAGAGAGCTGGTGGGAGTGGGGCAGGAAAAAGGCCAGGAGGCAAGAAGAGATGATGGCAATAGAGAAATGGGGCATCTTTGTTCAGGTCTCCCTGAAGTGGTCAATGATCACTGGAAAAATGTGTTGAGATGCAAAAATCAGAAGAAATGATGGTGGTGGTGAAGGAGAAATCCCAGAGCAGCAAAACATGGGGTCTGAGAGCAGCTCAGGTTGGCAGAGGTGTGGGCACAGAGGGTGAATGATGGGAGCAGGGCTGATTTTCATTCTCCAATGCGCAGCAGGAGGACTTTCTCTTAGTTCATGCTTTGCAGGGTGGTTTTTTTTCTCCTTTTCTCCTATTTCACTCACTGTTCCAGGCAAAGAGCTCCCCCAAAAATGAGGCTGAGCCTTTCACAGCCCTTCCTGATGCCTCTCTGGCGTGAGACTGCGGCATGCTCTCTGGGCTGCTCCAGTAAGGCTCAGTTCATGGTTTATTCCTCCTCTGGGGCATTACATGCTGGAGAAAAGAATGTGGAGCTGGGCAGGGAAACCTCTGAGCATTGCTCACGGCTCCCAACTCTGGTGAGTAGGGGGGAGCCCAGGGTGCTTTCCTCTGAGGAACACCAGGTGCTGGAAAAAAGGGGGATTTTTTTTTTTTTTAACAGTAGTCTCTTCATCATTGCTTTTCAGAGGGTTTGGTTTGTCCCTTGCTGTTTCACAGAGGTGGGGAAATACCGAGGGTCCTGTCATAGGAAGGGCAGTTGAGGAGTTGGTTTAGCCACGTCCTGGCTTTTGAAGCCACCAGCCATGGGTAAGACTCAAAGGAGATGATGTGCAGGGAATCATCAGTTCCACGGCTACCTCCTCATCCTCTGCAGCACACAAATAACCAGGGGTTGTGGGGGGACCAGGAGGTTTAAAACAGTCACCCATGGACCAGGCTGAGTGTGTCCCCTCTTCTGGCTCAGTGGTGGTGATGTACCAGGATTTCTGTGGCTGCACAGACAGCAGGACTCAGCTGTAGATCCTTGCAAGCCACCCAGCCCTTTCTCGCCTACCCTTTAGCTGCCCGGGGGGAGCTGGCTCAGCTCAAGGGAGCTGAGCAAACACGTTTGATGGCCTTTCTTCCCCCAGAGCTCCCAACTTTCGCTCCTGCTGGAGACAGTCGCTGGCACTTCACCTGCAATTAGCTGGTGACCTGGAAAGTCACCTCGCTGAGCTGCTTATGGAATCAAGCCACTGCCAGGAATTAGTGATGTCCTTGGCAAAGGAGACGGTTGCAGCTCTCAGGATTTAGCCTTGAAGGACCTCAGTGTCTCTTCACCGTGTTGACCAGGAGCAGTCCCTGGCTTAGGGGGGGTCCTGTTCTCTCACTATTCAGCGTGTGCTGCTTCAGGAGAGGTACCAATGGACATAAGTCCCATTTTGGGGATGCAAAAGCCCCAGGAAATCCCAGAGCATTCAAACAAAACTGGTCTCCTTGCAGAAGTCCCCTCTGAGGGTGTGAAGTGTCAGCTTCAGAAAATGGACTTTCCAAGGTATCCTTCAGTGATAGGACTGTGAATTTCAGCTGAGCTTGGGGCTGCAGGAGTCCTGGTCTTTGAAACTGGTCTTTGTAGGGGGATTGTTGACCTGGAGCCTGCCCTGACTTGTATTATAACCAGCTGTAATCTCCTTTAGCCGGCCTTAGGGTATTAAACCGTATCAAGCATTGAAAATCACCTCCAGCAGCCGAGCTAGCAGCTCACCCAAGCATACCATGCTCTGGCCACTGTGGTCCAGCCGGGCTGTAGGCATGCTGACAAAAAGCTGAGGCATCCAGACTGTTCCAGCCTTCAGAAGAATCAGAGGAGAGAGGTGACTTTCCAGAGGGAAAAGCAGAAAATCCCCAGGTCAGTCAGAGATTTTGGCTTCTACGGAGCAAACTATCTTGATACCAGCATTAATCTGTTTGTTTGCCCTCCCGGACTGTGACAGCATGGTATGTGCCTGCTGTCTGTGGGCTGAGAAAACACTATTAGTCATGAAACGAACAGTCTGCCCTGAGATGGCCCAGCCCTGAACTGAACCCATCTTCACAGTGCCCACACTGAGAGGAGTGACAGGAAAGGTTTCTCCTCTCACTCCTAGCGAACATCAAGAGAAATGTCCAAGTTGAGTGCAGCTGCTCGTTTCCTTCCTCCTTTCCTGCCCATCTGATGTCCTGCTGCTGCCTTGTGTTTTATCTACAGTGCCATATTGCTCATTCACTTGGTGGATGAGTCCAAGTGCAGTTCCTCTGATGAACTGCTGCGAGCCTCGTTTCTCCTCAGGAGGTTCTTGCCTCTATCTCCATTCCCAGTTCTTATTCAGGGTTGTCAACTGCTGTCTGGTCCACGTACACCCCAGGGCTGGAGGGAACCCATGGCTAGTCCTAACACAGGCTGCTCCAGCCAATCTGGCTCCCTGGGCAGGCCTTTTACTCTGCTTATGGGCCTTGCTGATGATTTTATTTACCATTTGCATTGGAAATGCAGGTCTCCTCCACCCTGGTCCCTGCTTTCCCTGATGACTGCAAATATGGTAGGTTGGTGCTTTTCCCAGATGTCAAACAAGTCAGTCTTGACTGAAGGGCCTCCGGATTTAATGTCATTAACTTCTGTTTAAGTGAAACACATGACAAACAAAGTAGGTACAGATTCTCTTACTGAGGCTCTCCTTCATCTAAGGGCTAAGAGGGGGTTTTCTTCTTCAACTCCAGAGTGTTCTCACAGGCCTAGAAGCAAAATAGGTAATCAAGACTCAAGGCACTTGCCATTTCTAAGCGAAACCCCCAATCTATTCCTATTCTAATTCATGGCCTTAAATGGCAACAACCAAGCAGGAAGAAAGGAACAACCTACTAATCTTCCTTTGTGGGTCATCTTTAAAACACATTTTCTGTGAACAAAATTCCCAAAGCGTACACGTAACTGGAAATTCCAGCGCTTTGGTCTTGTCTGTACTTGGGATGAGGAGCTAACAGTAACAGTGCTGAGCTGGCTGCTCCCCTTGGACGTCATTATGTGCAATGGTTGTGCTCACAGCAGCCCTGGATGACTTCCATGGCCCTCTGTGCATCAGTGAAGCAAAGGATTATTATTATCTCACACTAAAATTAGAATATTTAGCCTGGTTAGAGCCCAGACTGATGACCACTACATACATGACCAGTGAACCTGAAGCTGATGAGAGGAGGAAGCTGGTGGTACCTGCAGCTCCCTCAGTGCTCATGGGCGTCCTGTCTCTTGCATCCATGTCCCTGCTGCTTCCATGCCACAGTGTGAACCAAGACAGGATCATTCTCCCAAATGCTCCACCAGGGTGCTAACCCAGCAAACACCTGGGGGCCCGCACAGCAGCCTGGCCAGCGTGACCCCCCAAACCAGCGGGGCTCCCTCTGCTCCCTGCTGAGTCACTGCTGCGCCCGGCAGCTCCTCAAAGGGTGGATTTACATTTTCAGAGCCGACTAAGGGCTTCGTGGGGCGTGGGCCCGGGGTGAGTCAGCTGCTGGGGTGGCAGAGGGCCCGTGGCTGTGGAGGGTGGAGGAGGCCGAGTGGCCGCTCGCCTGGCTCCTACCATCCCCGAAGCCTGGTGGCCTTGGGGTAGAAGCAAAGCAGCCAGGCTGCTGCCCGCAGAACAATTCGGATTTCGCNGTGAGCACCCCCACACACACAGCACATGTGCGGGGGGGGGCGCGGCCCAGGACGCCCCCGCCACTCCCATCATGGCGGCGCCGCTCTCAAGATGGCGCCCGGCAGCCTTCCGCCTCACGCCGGGCCACGCTCAAGATGGCGGCGCGGGGCGGCCGGAGGGGCGGCGGGGGNGGGGGTGGGGCGAGCCGCGGAAGCCGGGTCATGGCAGCGCCGGAAGAGCCGTGCGGCGGCCGGGCCGGCGAGGAGCCAGGCCGGGACGCGGCCGGTTTGAGCGGTGCCCGGGGGAGGCAGCGGCGGCGGCGGGACCGCGCGGCCGCCGCCATGTTCCGCTGTGGAGAGGTGAGGCGGGGCGGGGTGGGAGGGCTCTTCCCGCTCGCCGCTTACCCCCCCTCCCCGGCCTTTCTGAGAGCCGTTAACCGGGGCTCCGTTTCTGTGGGTTGGGGCTGGGGGAAGCTGGGTCTCCCTCAGGGATGGGGATGAGGTGGAGTCGACCCCGGGGACCGTGAGGGGGCTCCAATGGCGGCGGTGGGGCCGGGAGGTGCCGGCGGCTCCTCTCGCCGCGGCGCTCGGCCGGGGCTGCCCGGCGGCGTGGGGAGGCCACGGGGAGCCGGTTCCTGCAAGCATCTAACGGTACTGGGAATGGGCACAGAAATCTCTCTCCTCTGAGGAATATTTACAGGAGCTGCGAGGTGGGACCAGCTCCACCTTTCCCTTTGGGGCATGCCAGGGCATTAACGCAAATTTAAGCTTTATTAAAGACGGTGCTGAGGTCCCAGCCGCCCTCCAAACCCACCATCGCTACAGTGGGGTGGGATGAGGGCCATGTCGAGTCCCTGCACCACACAAAGCTGTCACCTTCTTGTCGAGGCAGTGCTGGGGGGTTTGGGCTGTAATCACAGGGATCCTCTTATCACCCCAGTGTTGAAGGTAGGAGCGTGGAGTGTAGGAGCAAAGGGGTTGTCCTCTCCTATTTAGAGCCCAGCCATCAATCTGGTTTTGCACAGCTAAGGTGTGAGGATGTTGCAGAAGAGCTGTGGGTGATCTGAAGCTGTACTGCAGTTTCGTTTGTGTGTATCCATCTGTCTATGGTTATATAACTCTTAAGGCTATTGGAATGGATGGCGCTTAGAGGGAAGATGTGGAAAGAGGCTGCTGTGTTAAATTTAGGATCAGGAATAGTCACTTTTACAGTTGCAATGTAAGTGGCAAAAGTGGAATAGGTGTAAACATGTTTTCTCCTCATCCTAAAGCAGCCAACAGTGAAAGAGAGAATGAAGGTACTGTGGCTTTGTGTGAAGTTTTGTGCTACTTCCATGCTGTCTTCTAAGGGAAAGCTTTTGGTATCTTCATGCAGGTGGAAGCACTTGAAGATTCAAGTGTTTGTTCTGTCTTTATAAATCATTGTGAGACCTGAGGTATCCATTTTCTCACAGGCTTTGCTGAAGTTTCTGAGTTAGTAGTTTCTCTTTTTTTCTTTTCTCTTTTTCCTTTTTTATTCTCCCAGGAGATCGTAAGTGGGGAGAGCGAGGAGGAGAGTAATGGTGTCAACTTGATGGAGTTCTCAGATGAGATCCTTTTGCACATCCTCAGCTACGTCCCTTGCACAGACCTTGTCCTGAACGTCAGGAGAACCTGCAGGAAACTCGCAACACTTTGCCTTGACAAGAGTCTAACCCATACAGTTTTACTGCAGAAAGACTATAAGGTGGGGAGAGTAGCTTGCTGCTTCTGTTAGCTATGAAGACAAATGTGACTTGTGAAAAAATGCCAAGAAAGAACTTTCCAATGTGTCTGCGTAAATGAAATGCTCTTGAACTCTGAAATCAAATAAACAAACTGTTTTATAAAAGCATTTGTTTTCCAGAATGCTTTGTTAGAACAGCTCTGTGCTCCCTTAGTTGTGTAAAATACCATAAGTGAAAACTATCTTCTTTGTGTTTCTGGAAGCTAAAATGAAAGTAGCTGTGACTTTCCATTTGTAGCTGTGGCTGTGTCAAGTTATCATTTTCTCAAAATACATTTTCCATGTTGTTGTGTAAAAAAAAAAAAAAGAAATATCATGTGCACATTGTTGCCAGGCACGCAGTCAGCTAGGCCAGAAATTGTATGTGTGTTATAACAAAAATAAAGCTTAGGAATGAAGGGTGATATGGTTTGAGGAACATATCACCAAGTGCAGGCAAGGGGAAGCCTCTCTCACTCATTTCCAAAAGTGGATGAAGGAGGATGGAAACATTCTTCTTTCAGTTTGAGTTCCTGCAGATAAGTAGTTCTGCTGAAATGGCTTTGCTATTAGAAAATGGTGATGCTTCTCCATTCCACTGCCCGTTGCTGAACAGATTTGGCTTTGCAGTCAGTAATGCAGAACTGCAGAGGCTAAGAAGCTAAAGGAAGTGTAATCTTAAGAGTCCAGAGCATGGCAGACTGAATATAATAATTCTTAGACTGTGCTAGCATCCTGAAACCTTTGGATGAGCCACATAATCTAAGTGCTAGCTGCTGTTATCCCCATCTTTGGGTGGGTAACTGAGTCAGAACACACCATTGCTGCATATCTCATTGTGTGTGGTTTTGTTTGAGCACAGGTAAACAAAGACAAAGTGAAGCAGCTGCTGAGGGATATCGGAAAAGAGATTTACCAGCTGAACATGGCCGGGTGCTACTGGCTGCCCAGCTCCACGATTGATCACGTAACGCGATGCAAGAACCTGGTCAAACTGAACTTGTCCGGGTGCCACGTCACCTCCCTGCGGCTCTCAAAGATGCTCTCCACGCTCCAGCACCTGCGCTCCCTGGCCATAGATGTAAACCCGGGTTTCGATGCCAGTCAGCTCAGCAGTGAGTGTAAAGCCACCCTCAGCCGTGTCTCAGAATTGAAGCAAACCCTTTACACACCCTCATATGGTGTCGTTCCGTGCTGCACTAGCCTTGAGAAACTGCTGCTTTATTTTGAGATCCTTGACCGCTCCCGAGAAGGTTTTATGCTCTCTGGGCAGCTAATGGTAGGTGAGAGCAATGTGCCCCATTACCAGAACCTCCGTGTCTTCTATGCCAGGCTGGCTCCTGGCTATGTGAATCAGGAGGTGGTGAGGCTCTACTTGGCAGTGCTGAGTGACCGGACACCTGAGAACCTTCACGCCTTCCTCATTTCTGCCCCTGGTAGCTTTGCAGAGACGGGAGCCACTAAAAACCTCCTGGACTCCATGGCTCGAAACGTACGTCTGGATGCTTTACAACTGCCCAAAGCCTGGATTAATGGCTCAGGGCTCCTGCAACACTTGAAGTTCAACAACCCTTTCTACTTCAGCTTTAGCCGATGCACCTTATCTGGTGGTCACCTGATCCAGCGGGTTATTAACGGTGGGAAGGATCTTAAAAGCTTGACCAGTTTGAATCTCAGCGGCTGCGTTCACTGTCTGGCTCCAGAGTCCTTGTTTCGAAAAGCAGAAGATGACATTGACAGTAGCATTTTGGAAAGCCTGGTAGTGTCCTGCTGCAACCTGAGACACCTCAACCTCTCTGCAGCTCACCACCACAGCTCAGAAAGCATAGGGAACCACTTGTGCCAGCTTCTCTCCAGGCTGAAGCACCTGCTCTCACTGGCACTACCAGTTTGCTCCATCACAAATGTTGCTGCAGAGGTGGAGAAGCCTCCCACGGCGTCTAATTTGGTGCCCCAAACATTTGGAAGGAAAGTTCGGATTGGGATCCAGACGTACCCAAGGAACTTGGCAGACCAGGCAAATCAGAAGATAGAATCTTCAGTATTCTGGGCTCTGATGGGAAGCCTCCGATTTTTGGAAACCTTGGAAATAATTGGGTCCAGTTTTTCCTCTGCCATGCCCCGCAACGAGCCAGCGATTCGGAACTCGTTGCCTCCTTGTGTGCGGGCACAGAGCGTGGGGGATTCAGAGGTGGCTGCCATTAGCCAATTGACTTACTTGCAGAGCCTCACCTTAGCACAACTGCCAAATATTCTTACTGGCTCCGGGCTTATTAGCATTGGATTGCAGTGCCAGCACCTGCGGACTCTTTCGTTGGCCAACCTGGGCATGATGGGCAAGGTGGTCTATATGTCTGCTCTCATGGACATGCTGAAACACTGCAAGTGTTTGAGAGATCTCAGGTGAGGGGCTGACGTTATGTTTGTGGCTCTCCCAAAATGTGCGTGGTTTGTTGTGGCTAGTGTTAAAACTGAGTGTTCCTGTTCTGGTTTAAAGTAGCTGCAATGACTTGGAAACTGGGTATTTTCCTTCCTGACTTGTGGAGAGCAGGATGGCATCGTGTGCTGTCCTTGAGGGCTTGAGGGATGCCCTTCCAGCAGTGTTTGAAGAGCAAAAACTCTCTATGCCTTCCTCTTAGATAAGGAAGAGTGGACGCTGCATGTTTGGGAGCTAATGCCTGTCAGGCCTGGGTTAAATGCTGCACACCTTTGCTGGCTTTTTGGCTTTGTGAGTATGTACATCTCTTAAATTTCCAGGAAGGAAGAGACTCCTACAATGTCTAGATATTGTAGAGTTTTCCTTAGGTTTCCCAATGAGAGGATTCTGGGGAGACCTTATTGCAGCTTTTCAGTACTTAAAGGAGGCCTGTCAAAAAGCTGGGGGCAATCTTTTTAGCAGGGCCTGTTGTGACAGAACAAGAGGTGATGGTTTTGAATGTCTAGGCTGGGTCTAAGGAAGACATTCTTGATGCTGAGAGTGGTGAGAGCCTGTGCCAGGTTGCCCAGAGAGGTGGTTGCTGCCCCATCCCTGGAACCATTGCAGGAGAGGTTGGCCGGGGCTCTGAGCAACCTGCTCTAGTTGAGGTGTCACTGCAGGGAGGTTGGTCCTGTTGATGTCCACTTCTTAGTAAGATTCTTTAGATCCTACCAAGGATCTGATCCTAAAGGTGCCCAGAGGACCTTCATAGTAGACAAAATGTGCTTATGGAAACAAAGGGCACAAATTATGACTGTTTCCTTTCACCAGCCCGTGTGAACACAAGTGTTATAACTTAGATAGATGCTTTTTTTTGTTTTTCTTATTTTTTTCCCCTCAATCAGCTTCTGTTGGTGAAACTGCCAGACCTGTCAGTCCCATTGTCACCCTCTGTTCACAAAATGGGTCTAAAACGCCTAACAGTAGTAGCAGCAAGGTCACCCCTGTGATCACAAAGACTGTTAGTGTGACTAAAATGATTGCTCATCAGCTGAGACTGGTGTTTGTGTGTGTGTTCCTGACCCGTTGCAATAGTGAAGGGAGCTGTGGTGGGTAAAACACCTCAGGAGGGTTTAAATTTTCCACCACTTCCCATTTATAACAAGGCAAGGAGCACGTTGGTTTCTCATTCAAGGGTTGGCACCTGTTGGAAATTTGGTTGCTTAATGGCTTGGGTCGTGTGAATGTATCTTTAACCTTCAGGAGACCAGTCATGGAAGAACTAAGACCTGGAGAAGAAGGTTTGGGTGTTGCTTCACTTGGTCTGGTCCCTGTAGTTTCCAGAGACCTTGAAATGGAGGCCAGGAGTGATAAAGATGGGAGGCAATAAAGGATGAAGAAGGGTGTCTCCTTGTAACAGCCAGACGTTTTGATGTAAGCTGTTGTTGTTCCTCCCTGAGCAAAGTTGCAGGCTTATATAGGTTTAAGGGGATTTTTAATGTTTAGCCCTTCCTTCTGATAATGTAGTTTCCTTTTCATTTGACTAATGCTCTGCTGCTTCTCCCCTTTTTTTCCCCTCCTCGTTTTCCGGGCTGAGAAACTAATTTAAGAGGCTATTCCAAAGCAACATTGTCATCTAGTGAGTGAAAGGTGGTATTGCAAGTACGGTTGTCGTGTCACAGAGATTAACATAGAAACCTGCTGCAAGGTTGCAGGAGACTTTGTGCTTTTTGTCCTAAATTTAGAATGATCCAAGAACACTGTTGAAAAATTGGAGAGGCTTCCCATTTCCTTAGTATTAATTTTTAAGCTGTTAACCAAAGCACTTGTGGGCTGTTGGGATCTCTTCAGGTGACTCTACCAGACCAGCAGTCACAGGCTGAGACTCTAAACCAGAATTTATCAATTAACAGGATTAAGTTGCTGAGATACCCCCGCGTACTACAGAAGCCTACGCAGAGATTATCCAGATCAGGTTGGCATGGACAGCTTGTTATCACCTAATGGATTAACCTTCTTGGAGCTCTTGGCCTTGCTGACCCAATGACTGGGATTCCCGAGTGCTCTGAGGTCCTGTAGTAAATCTGCACTAAGCAGATGTCCTGTCCTGGTGGCACTGGCCAGGTTGTGCCTGGTGTGCAGGTTGTGCTTCCTGCAGACTGGTTTCTGTGAAGGAGTCATCCAGTTGTGCCGCCAGTTAAAACATAGACCTCTTGTTGGTCAGGTGTGGCTTCCCAATATCATTTTGTTGTCCTGCTCAGGGCTCTGATGTGAGATTGTGGATAACCATGATAGAGGATCCTGTCTCTCTTCTCTGGGCCAAGTGTTTAAGATAAAGTTTGAATTGATGATGGGATTGATTCTTCTGAGAGAGAACAGTAGCTTTGATCCTTTGCCATGCTCTGACTGGGGAGGGTTGGTTGTGGTCCCTGTTGACTCAAAGGCCTCACCGTGTGTGCATTGTGAATTTTTCATGCCTGTTTCTAGGCAGTAAACAGAAGGTGGCTGGTTTGATGCACTGGAGCAGTAAATCCCTAAATCCACATCAACTGTTTGGTGGATCTCAGGTAGCAGCAGCCATGTTGTGCTTGTCACAAGACCAGCATGAATCTAAGGCCCATCTTACCCAACATGCTTTGTGGAAAACTTGCAAAACAAGGGTTGCTCCTGGCAGGTGCTGGAATTCTGCAGTTTAGGGCCTTTCTGCCCATATTTATCATAGAACCTTGGGTGGGAAAGGACCTTTAAAGGTCATTGAGTCCAACCCCCTGCAGTGAGCAGGGACATCTGCAACTAGAGCAAGTCACTCAGAACCTTGGCCATCCTCACCTGCAATGGTTCCAGGGGTGGGACATCATCCACCTCTCTGGGCAGCCTGGGCCAGGCTCTCACCACCCTCAGCATCAAAAACATCTTCATAGATCTAGTCTAGATCTCGCTCTTTAGTTTAAAACCATCACCCCTTGTCCTGTCACAACAGGCCCTGCTAAAAAGGTTGTCCCCATCTTTCTGATAGGCCTCCTTTAAGTCCTGAAAGCACGCATCGTTCAAGAGTGACCATCAAGCAAGAGGTCTGAGCTTGCAGCGCTGGGTTTGTTCTGCTGTGCCACTGACACGAGCAGCTAGAAGGTGATCACACGTGCAAGGGAAACAGGTGGTGGAGAACACTGGTTGCTCCAGCCTTCCCTCTTGTCTGAAAGTGTCCAGAGCACGAGTTGCCCATTGACTTGTTTTTGTGTCTCCTTGCAGGCTGGAGCAGCCCTACTTCTGCGCGGGCGCCCAGTTCTTCCAGGCCCTGAGTCACTGCTCCTCTCTCCAGCGGCTTTGCATCGTCTCCCGGAGTGGGACCCTGCAGTCTGACGCAGTGATGTCATTCATGGCCAACTGCCTTGAGGTCATCATGTGCCACATGTTCATGGGAGAATCTCTCACCGTCTGCAAAAATCTCCAGCAATCCATTGTCCGGAGGTGAGTGGGGAAAGGGGTTGATGTGGGATTGCTGGAGCTGTTGAAGATTTATCTCCTGTTGCTTTGCTTGCCAAGGTTTATATGGCTTGGAGCACTTGTTCCAAGAAGCTAATAGGTACTGTGTAACCGCCTGGCACATGAACTAGCCTCTTATTTTAATAAGAGTGAATCAGTGAAATATTTGAAGGTATTATATGAATTTTTGATTCCGTTCCCACCCATGTTCTCCGCAGTTCCGTTGGCTGAGTAAAGCTCCATCATAAATCAAATGACACTTTTTGTGTAAACAAAACATCTGCCGACATTTTAAGTACTGAGAGATTTGACCTTGAAGCTTTCCTCCTTTCCCACAAGTGACTAAGATAATTCTCTGTCCTCTAATCACTTGTAAATGTCACTTACTGATAATCCCCTGGCAGCGCAATTCAAAGACTTTAAAGGGTTGTTGTGAAGGTTTTGTTTTTTTTTTTCAGGGGATGTGTTGAGGGGGGGAGAATTGGTACAAACTGCCTTTGCACGTTTGGCAGCTCTTAAATGCATTTTGCTTGGCCCCTTGCAGTGTTCTGAGGCTCACGTGGTGAGGAACGTTTGTGTGTGAGCCGTGAACTGCATTTGAAAAGAGAGCTTTTAATTACGCCTGGCATTTGGAAATCTTCTAATAGTGGCAGTCATCTTACAAAATATTTCCCATGCAGCAGACTTCCCATTATTTTTATTTTTTTTTTTTTTTAAGGCTCTTTCTCCGCCTTCAGTCTGTTTTCTTTTGTCACCTACTGTTGCTTTGCTCTGTTAAGCTCTAATAAAAATTTCAAATCACACGGCATTAATACTACATCCTAAAGGGTGCTCCTCCCCCCCCAGCCTTTCTCCAGCTTCAAACTGACTTATTACACTTGGCTCCTTTCTGCAGATCAAATCCAGAAGAGCCTATGACTGTATTAGCTACCTACCAACCCACACATGAGATTGTTACTGCCTCTAAAAGGCTCCAATTCCTCATGGGATAGCAGTTGTTGGAAACATCTAAGTAAATTCCTTGTGATGTGACAAGGATTCTTTGAGTTTGTTTTTTAACAGGGCTTTGTATCTGTGAAAAAAGATTTCTTGGTTGATTTGAGTTGTGCTTTGGGGATCTCTAGAAAGAATTAAAAATCCCCAGTTCCCGTATTTTTATTTTGCCCTCCCCTCTAAGCTGCCATTGCAGCACTGGCCAAAATTTTTATGTCCACTTACTGAGCAGAAATATGCTGTTCTGCACTCTCTTCTCCCTCATTTTTTTCTGTCGTGGATGAATTCTCACTACATTCTGTACCTCTTAATAATTTAAACCCTGGGAGCTTTCCAAAGAGCAGCTGATGCCTCGTGGAAATGTTAAAAACTATTTTTATATTTAGCAACAGTTCTGGCTGTCATACTATTTTTTCTTCTTTTGTATTTTATTAATAGAGACATTTGTATGAAAACAAGGTTTTTTTTTTTTGAAGGTTTTGCTGGGTTTTTTTTTAAATATATATATTTTTTTTTCTTGAAGAGAGCATCTGCTCCCACTGCAGATTCTACACCTGAAGTCATAATCCTCTGTGACACTGTAATTGGTGTCTCTGGAAACGATTTTGATGTCACGTAAGATTATGACTTCAGGAGGAGGATAAGCAGTGGGAGCAGATGCTCTCCTAAGCAACAAAGATCCCGTTCTCATGCAACTGTCTCTAGTAATAAAATGGAAGGAACAAAATACAGAAAATGATGTGTAAGCAAAGCCTGGAGCCTTCCACGAGCCATCAGTGAGTCTTTAACCACGTGGCTTTTCCAGTGATCCCATTCTCATCCTAGCAGAAATGTGCCTTTGGATGGGGTCAGGAATTGACTCTCCCTTGACTGCGTTTTATCTGCTACTCCAAGGGCAGAGAGGTGTGCAGTAAAATCCATGTGTGATCTAGTTCCTTGCTTAGACCTGTGGATAAGGCTCTTAATTCACACAGCGTGGCTCCCTCTGAAAATGTGCTGCTCATGTCTCTTTAATCCAAGTTTTAAATTGGAAAAGCCCATTGAGCAGCAAGTTTGAAGTTATATTTCCTTGTGCCAGAGCGAAATAAGGTGATTTATCCTTTTTTTTTTTTTTTGGCATACAGATACTGTGTGTGTGAGGAAAAGTGGAGAGTGGATTGGAAGGAGGAGGCGAGAGGAGCAGAGGCAAAGCTGTGAACCTTTGTTTGCTCCCTTTCTTGAACTGGGACAATTGATCCATATTCCTCAGGTCCCACTGAGGGTCAGGGTTCCAGTTTGAAGGCTATGGAGGGGTGGTCTTGCTCGGGCTGAGAGCAGCCAAGTGATTGCTGGTTTTGAACAGAGAGATGGGGACAAAGTGACTCCCGTTCTTGCAATGTCTCTAAAAAGGGAAGAAATGTGAGTGGGAGCTGGGAAGGCCAGGGCTGGGCGTGCACCAGTAGTTTGCTGCAGGGGGTAGAGCTGGGAGGGCTTGAGAATGCAGTGCAGTGCAGTCCTTTTTCAGACGTGGATGTGCAGGAGAGTTTGGATCACAGGAGAGGCTGGGACCGATCTGGGGAGAACAGACTGGTTTCAGCTGTGGAGCTGGACTGGAAGATGGTGTATATACAGGGTGTGGTGACGGGAGCTTGGGTCACACATCTCCTGCATCACACCAGTGGCTTAAAGCCTCAACTGATGCTCAAACTGTTCCCCTTGACTGTAGAGTAAGGATAGTATTACGTATTTCTGTTCTGCTGGCCTGAAAAGAGAGTTGTTTTCACATCTGTTAGTCTTGTGACAGCTCGAAACCAAGCCCTGTGGTGTCCAGTTTTCCTGTGGGCAGTTTTCTGGTTGAAGTTTGCTGCTGTTTGGGACAGATTAGTTTCTGTGTGTCTTTAAAAACCTCTGATTTAGTCATGCCTCTTTTGCAATGAAACAGTGAGCAGAGCAGCGCTCATCTGGAGCTCTCATCAGCAAACAAGAGGCTTGCAAGGGCAAGGTCTCCTCTGAGCTTTAGAAAAGACTGTTTCCCTCTGGGCAGATAAATCATTGCAGTGTTTTTCTTTATTCTTTTCTCTGCGAATGGGAGGGGTAATCTCCTTTATGGTTCGGGGAGATACTCTGTGCACATTAGAAGGGCCTAGTGGTTAGAGTGGGAGATGTGGCTTGAGTGATCTGTATCCACTTCCCTGATCCTCCTCAGATTTCACATGTGACAGTGGTCTAGTCTCAGTTTCTCTGTAAAATGACATGTTTTTTTCCCTTATCACATGCTGCTCAGCTGCTGCCGTATTTCAGATAGTGACAGATCTAACAAACACAATGTTTTCCCTTTTCTGCTTGGACCTAAACTTTGCTGAACTGCTTGGCTCCGAGCACGTGTTGGTTTCCTTTAAATAACTCTTCTGTTCAAACTACTGCAGCAGTAATTCCAGAAACACCAAAACACCACAATTTGAAGACCCACAGTTGTAGGTTCAAGCGTCACCCCAGACCTGTTGCTATGGAAGGATCCTTCCTGGCAGAAAAGGGGAGATTTGTTTCTCCCTTTTGGACTGAGTTGCTGTGCTGGGATCCTTTCTAAAGCCCTGTGGCCAAATCCCTCTCTGAGGGGACCGGACTTACCCGAGCAGCTTTCCCCGAGGGTTTCCACACTGTTATTTTGTGAACTAGTCAGTAGATGGAGCTGTGACCCATGGAAGGTGTCCCGCTGCTTGCTGATGTGTTGCATGCTAAATAATGGGATTTATACGCCTGTATTTCTCCGCTCCAGAAATCTTGCAGGCAAGGAATTTGGATGACTTCGGGCTTGCACAGTTCCATGGTGTGGTTAGTGGGCACTTCACCAATGTGCAGGAGAAGTTGCTTTCCTGGTGAAGCTTTCCAGCAGAAAACAGGCTGGAAGAGGGGATGGGAAATGCTTTGGCAAATATCCCCTTGGCCTCAAGGACGGATTTTATTTTCCAGTGTGTCCCTTTAGAATTTTGTCGGTTTTAGCTTAAGTGTTTAGAAAGCTTCTGCCACTGTAATGATTTCAAGGATTTTGCAACACCAGACAATACAAGCCTGTGAAAAGTCCTTGAACAAAACACCTTGGAAAAGATCATGAAAGCAAGGATAAATAAAAAGAACCTCAAAGCAAAACAAAAAATCTCTGAGAGTGTGGTCTCATTAGGGATTCTTCATACGTAGTGGGAGAGTGCCAAGGTGTGGAGGTGAGTTGTGATTTATAGACATGCAATCCACGTTGAGCCACGGCAAAGAGCGTGGTCAGGAAGCACAAGATAGTGGTGCAGCTGAAGAGTGTTTTGGGGAAGAGGACGAGTAGCTGGGCTCATCATCTCCCAGGATCTGATAGCTCTGGGGAGAAGGTGCAGGGGGCTGTGGTCCTGGCACAGCATCCCCTGAGAGTGGTGGGGTGGGAGTGGGCAGTTGGGTCCTAGCTCAAGTTCTCTGCCCCTGATCCTCTAGCTACACTGACTACCTGTCTGCAGCAAATGGTTTTGGAAAGTCAGTGTGTGACTTGAGTGACTCTGAGGGTTAACCAGTGCTGGAAAGTGCAGAGAATTTTACTGTTTTAGGACAATCTGCCTGTTCTGGGGATTTGAGACCCAGAGAAAGAGGAACACTAACTTAATCTTTCTTCCTTCTGCCCGTGTCAGGTATGAGCAATGCCTAGTTTGAAATGACTTTCACAATAGGACTCCTGCCACTTTCCAGGAATAACTATTCCAGTCTGAATTAGATCCTACTACTCAAGCTTCTGTAGCATTACCTAAATTTTCCCCTGCTTGTTATTGTCCATTTTTAACATGAAACTCTTGGCTGGATCTTACCTTTTCTTAAACTGCTGATGCTCTGTAGCTGCAAGAGCTGTGATCCGGGATGAAGCACCCTCCTGGGATTCAGTTGCAGAAATAGAGCTTCCAGGTGGGAGCACGGGGATGGAACTGAGTATTTGGAAAGTGCTGAGTGAGCCAGTCCATCTCCTGGCATTTAGCAGAGGATTGACCTATTGCAAATGGATTTTTTGCTCACCTCAGACCTAAGCATTCCCCCCCTCCCTTGTTTCTATTGCCCTGGATATATATCCCTGCAGTATTCCTCCTGCCTCACTGTGGGCTCATCCTCAGAAAAGACCTTTCAGATAATCCTTTTTCCTGCTAGATTGGGCGGGAGGGGGCTGTTAGGGCAGTAAGCAGGAGCAAGATCATCTTTGAATTCAGCAAGACTCCTCCAGCATCCCCCCTGCGCTGCCCACCTGACTGCTGCAATTGGAGTGACACTGCAAAAAGCTGGTATTACCACCTAGGGCTTTATTGGAGATTTTTTGCAAGCTGTTTTTGCATCCCTTCACAGCCTTCTCTTCCTTCTGACCTTGAAAAAGTCCCTCTCGGTCTGCTGCTGGCTCGCCTGGCTCCCAGAGCCAGCCCAGGAGCTGCCAGTCCCACTCCGCTAGCCTAAGCATGTTGTGGGCTCCAGCCCCGCGTCTGATTGCAGAAAACTTAATGTATTGCTAGCCTGGTGTAGTGAATCATTAGCATCCTGCTCCAGCTTTCATTGTCTGTTTCATTTCCTGCTCTTGGAAACCCCTGAATCATTCTGTCACAGCCTGAATAACAAACTGCATCCTTGTCAGCTTGCGTTACCCAAGAATTCCTTGGCGGGCTTGAGGTGTGGCCCAGATACCTTTGCTTCTACCAGGGATGTAGTTTAGGGGTGGGTTCAAGTACTCTACAAGCCAGCAAGGCTTGTGGGACCATCCCCAATTTGGCATATCAATATATCTTCTTTTGGGGGTACTAGCATACCCCTTTCTTAAGTGCATTCCTGTGGTTGACCCAAATGACTTGTTCTAACTGCTAGCTCATGTGTTTTAAAGGGAATTCAGTCCTGAAACCATCCTCAGTGGGTAGCTTGGTTTGTGCATGAAATAGCTTTCAAGGACTGTCCTCCTCTCTCTCTTGGCTGAGAAATAATATTGGAATAGTACTGTCGTGCTTTCTCTTCATGAGGGTGTAAAAGGCTGAACGGAAGCATTAACTGCAGCTTTAAAGCATTTCCATAGTAAAATAAATCTAATTGAGCAGTTATTGCAGTAGCTTTTTAATTTGTGGAAGAGATTAGGAAATAACTTTCAGCTTGCTCTGGCAGAGCACTCCCCTAGGACGTGTCCTGGGCGCTCTGGCATCGCTCTTTGGGTTCTTATTCCCTCCCCCTCTAATTGTCCGGTCGCATTTGACTGATGCAGAGTTCAGCTGGCAAAACGATGTAAGAACCTCCATCTGCAAGCGTGGTTGGTAGAAACCTCAGCTCACAGGAGTGTCATTCATGCCTTACAGAGAAACCACAGCACAGAGATGTAATTTGCCTCTGCTCAGGATGAGTCTGATGTGCATTGCTCCTTCCCCATGGCACCGTGCAGTGGCAGAGGAAGCTGTGTTGAAGAGAACGGGAGGGTTGGCAATGGGGTGTGTGGTTGGCTTCCAGAGTCCCATCTACACCCCTTCATGTTGGATTGGGGGCTGTAGGGATGAGACTTAAGGTGAGGGGAAATCTCAGGTCTTGGGAGAATGCCTGTGTAGATGTGAGGGGGTGGAAGACACCCTTGAAGGAAAACATCTTATGGAGGAAATATCTCACTGTGTGGAGTTAAGGGCAACCTGAGGAATCACAACAGCTTTCCTCAGGAACTTCTTCTGAAGTCTGTTTCTGAGGTTAGAAAATGAAGTCTGCTCAGCACTGGTACCCTGGCAGGGTCGGAGGTGAGAATAGCACTGAGGGATGGGTCTGCTTTAGAGTCAGTGTGTGGAGGCTTTGGACCCCATGTAAGAGGCTTCTGGGGGAAGAATGGGAGGCAAGGGTCCTCCTTGCTCATAGAGGAAGGAATCCCAATCTTTGGTGTGGCTGGAATATGTTCTGGAGAAGCTTCAACTACTGTTGGCCATCACTGTGAGCAAGGAGAGCTTTTGTAACTCCCTGGTACTGAGTTCAGGGCACGGCCAGTGGAACAAATATTAAGTGTGCATCTGGCCTTGCCTGAAAAGAGGAGAAAAGCGTGTGGATGTGTGTTGGGTCATGCCACTTGTCAGCTGCTCCAGCTTGTCCTGGCACTTCCTCCGTGCCTCAGGGCTGGGAGTTTCCAGCCTGGCTCAGGTGTTCTGGCTGAAGCTTTCAGGACAGATGCCACATTTGAACTTTCAGATGTGAGTGAGGCTTCCAGTGAAAACAGATTTACGCCGTGCCTGGTGGAGGATTAACAGGGGTTTTGGAGGTGTGGGTGAAAGAGCTGTGTACATGGCAAAAAGGAATGGTCTGAATTCTCTTCTCTTGGAAAACTTGTGCCTCTCCAGCAGCAGCTCACCAGCCTGTGGAGGAAATCTCAATGGAAGGGAGAGAAGGTGTGTGACCACAGCAGAGGTTGGTTTGTGTTTGTGAGAGTCATGCCAACCAGAGTCCACCTCTGCTCTGTCTCCTCTGTGCTCTGTACCCCCAAATCAAGCTTCTCCTGGTTTTCCTTCCTTCCTTTCTTTCTCTAGAGCCTCTTTTCCCATAAGCTCATCTCCATTTGTGGAGTTCAAAAACCTGGCCTTGATCCACTCCTGATGCACCGTATTTCCTTGTTTTATCTGGTGTGTGCTGCTCTTGCTGCCAGTGCTTAATGATACCACCTTGTGTGCCCTTATTCCTGCTGCCAACATTTGGAAGGTGGGATGTGCTGAAATGTCTGGATTTGGCATAGGGCTTTTCTTGGGTTTCTCTGGAAATCTGGAGGGGGAATACGTTCTTCAGTCCCAATTACAAGTAAAGGAGCAGCACCTAATGCCATGGAGCTGTCCTTTTCTGGGCTCTGTGGTTGCAGGGGTCCATAGTCCATCGTTCCAGGCTGGCTGGTGAGATTCTCCGATGGCTTTGGGCTGCCCTTTGGCTCTATCAGCAGGTGGAGTCCTGGGGACTCCTGGCCTCCCTGGAGGTATGTCTGAAAACACACACTGAGAGTGTTTTGGAGGAGATAACTGCATTCCAGGGAGTGACTCTTTTGTCTTGCTAAAATCGAGGAAATCTGATCAAAGTGCAGCCTTGCTTTAGACTTTTTCTCTCTCTTTTTGACTTTGTCCCTGACCTACATATTGGATCCTGCCACGCTGGTTGGAGGTAATTGAGACCGTAGTGTAAGGCTATTTACCAAGCTGTTCACTTGAAAATAACCTTCCTGTGTCCAGTCCACACCTGTTCTGGGATCATTTTGGAGGCAAGTAACAAAGCACCATTAACCCTTTCAGCCACATGCAGCCTGCTCAAGATCTAACTGTAGAGTGAGGTTACACCTCTGCTGATGCCAGGAGGAATTTGACATGGGATGCAGTTTGTTCTTCGTTGCCCAGCTCCATGGATGATTCCAGCCAGTTTTGAAGCCAGGCCTGCTATGTGTCCACGTCTAAATGGGGACACTTCAGAGACTTCCTCGTAAAAGTTCCTGCTGGGTGGTTGTTGGTTTGGTGTTGAGTCTACTGGACCAGAGGCTATGCTGGAAAATATGTGTGCAGGGGGGTTATTTTCTTTGTTATCCCAGTGGTTGTTTCTGATTAAAGGATCTGTTTTGAAGGGGCTGCTAGTCAGTTGCCTAGAAAACTTGCTTTCGTTTAATTAATCGTGATGAGTTTAGTCTGGAGGTTTTGTAGGAGAGAGCAAGCAAGCATATCCTTGGCTTCTTTCCCTTGAAAAAAACAGGGCTTCATGTCTGAAACTGCAGCTCTTTTGTCTCCCCAGGTCAACATCCTTCTCTGTCCTTCGGGTTTTAATTTTACAAGCCCTGCGCTTGCAGAGGTAGATCCAGTTTGAAGTCCATCCAGGTGTGGAATGAGGAAAGAACCGGCAAGAAGATTACAGGAGCTATTCTGCAACTCATTAACTCAATCTCTTCCCCTTCTTGTTATCTCCTCCCCGTGCCCGGGGGCCTTTCAGACTAGTGCTCTAAGTGCTTCTCCCTTAATCTAGCCCACCTGGACAGGTGTATGAAGAAAGGAATTGCCTTCCGGGGAAGGACAAGGAGCAGAGATTGCAGAGGGAGGCAGCTTTTGGGAACGGCTAATCCCAGTTTAACGTTGTGACAGCTGCTCGTTAAAACCAGGGTGTTTGTTAACAGGCAGTTAAAGGAGAGGCTTTGCACGCACGTTTTGCTGAGAATAATAGTGAGCCATGTGCATTTGATTTTTAATTTTTTTTTTCTTAAATCACGCAAATTGTACATGGAAAGAATTCTCCGGCGTCAACTTGCTGGGCTCTGGAATTTACAAGGTTTGCAGTAACACAGTTTCCTGTTGGGGAGGGGGGGAGAGAAAATTACAAAGCTTTCTTTTTTCTTTTTCTTTTTTAAAGATCAAGTTCAAACCTCTCCCATAAATCCAGTCTCTTTGGAAGGTGTACTCACTGTGTTGGGGTTTTTGGGTTGTCTTGGTGGCAGATTGTCATGTAAACTTGTCTAGGTTCTCGTTTTTATAGCTACGTGTAAAGGCTGCTTATAAACTTCAATTTTGTAGCTGGTGAGAAGGCAGCATGCGGATCTAATCTGGGAGAGCCTATGTACAAAGAGAGCAGCAGCAGAGGTTTCTTTGCCATGGGGAGATGGCTGTTTCCTCCTAGCTGAATTTCACTCAACTTGCTCCATTAACATGATTTTCTCTGCAGGACTGTGGTGTTGGATAAGAAACATGAAGCGCTGAGGCAGAGGAGGGACTATCAAAGAGACATTTGCTGTATTTTATGTCATTTCTCTGCTGACTTTACCAACTGCCTCCCAGATCAGCAGTTATTTGCTGGTTGATTCCTTGTAGGCAGTGCTGTGGAAGTAAGAAGCCACGCAGCTCCTACACAAGCCCCCAGATCCTCTCAAGGAGCAATGTCCTTCTGTACCAGCCCGTAGGCATGAGGCATGAAGGGCAGGTCTGTGATGCAGAAAGGTAGAAAATTGCCCTGAGTAGTTTTGTTGCTGGAAATCCTTAGTCCTGCAACTACTTCAATTCAGGCAAATTATTTTAACTCCCCAGTACTGAGCAACTAGCCTTGGAATGGGAGTTTCTCTGCTATGTTTTTGGCATATCTACTCCAGACATTCATGGATGGGAGCATCCTTTCTGTCTCCCAGGAGATGCCAGTCCCTCGTGGCCTTCTCTTCAGCTGGCTGTATTGCTACCTGGGGTTTTCATGTGTGTTTCCAGCAGCTGAATCTCCAGCCATTCCCTCTCTGTCAGAAATCTGAGCTAGAGCCAAGCA
Organism: Brachypteracias leptosomus; assembly: GCA_013401335.1. NCBI lineage: Eukaryota > Metazoa > Chordata > Aves > Coraciiformes > Brachypteraciidae > Brachypteracias > Brachypteracias leptosomus. Next base: position 479,357 of record VYZX01023850.1, on the reverse strand, counting down.
GGGAATTTTCCAGCCACGCGTCTGTGTAAGAGAAGTTTGTTGAGCAGTGAACTCCTCATTGGAACCAACACAACTTGGTTCAGCCTCGAGGGACTGATGCTGCCAGTTTGACTCTGCCTCCTTTCGTGTGATAATGAACTGGCTCTTGTCACACAGTTCAGAGGAAGCGTCTTGGTGGCATGGAGCTAATAGTCACAAGGCTTTTAATCTTAGGGATGTAACTCAAGCTATGGCATAACTTCCCTTTACCCCCAGCTTTAAAAGACTGAACTCTTGTTATGCTACACTGAGTAACACTATTTCTCCTCCTCCATCTTCTCTTACTCACCAGGTTCCTGTCGTGTAGAGTACTCGCTGATGGGGACTTAGCCCCTTTTTTTTTTCTGTATGGATCTTTTTACATGGTATAACTGGCTGTGACTTCCTCTGCTCTGTAGTTACAACCCTGCTGCTCCTCTCTCATGTAGTCGTATCAGGCCTCTTGCTCACAAGGGCTGGGATGTGTGTGGGAAGGCAGACCCAGCAGGGTGATGTTGGCAAGAGGAGCTGGGAGGCCAGGAGGAGAACGCAGGTTTCTCTACAAGGGGACCAAAAAACTGAGGCTGTAGATTCAGAAACTGGAACCCAAAATTCTAGTGGCAAACAAGGAGGGCGTTTGGGCAAATTCCTGTGGTGCCAAGACAGGCTTTTCCACTATTTGGATTAAAAAGACTGCAGTGTGTGTGTGTGTGTGTGCCTGCACACTTAAATGCTTATCTGCAGATCTGAGCTTTCCAAACCTGCCTGTGCTCTAATTGCAGAGCGTGGACTCTGCATGCAGAGCAGCCCAGCCTGGAGGGATAATCCCAGACTCAGCCCCGAGGGAACTCCTGCCACTGCTCTGCCCTGATTTTCTTAATGGCTCTGCAACTTGCCTCTGGTTTGTAGGTGGTTTGAATTGTTATCTCCCAGCACCTTGTCCCGCTTGGGCAGAGCTCTTAGGATCTCTGGTCCTCTAAGAATAACTATATATTGTCATTTATTTATTCATTTTTAAAAACTTCTTTCTCCCTTCCCATGTTAGGCTCAATTTGGGCTTGTGTCAGCTCAACAGACTCGCTGAAAAAGGATGGAAGCATTTCCTGCTGACACAGAGAGAGGAACATGGGAGATCTTGACTTCCACCTGCTCTCCTGCCTCCTCTGAACTTGCCCCCACCACCACATGATCTATAGTAGCCAGGCAACCTCTTCTTTTCCACTAGAGAATTCCTATTTTCCCTCAGCTAATAACCTGTGTCTGGTTTAGTTTCCAGGCAGAGCGCCCTGCGTTAAATGTCGTCATTTTCCCCCTGCTCCATGAGGACTTGACAGAGGTCATCAGAGATGTCCCCATGCGGCACTTGGATGAAATCACCTTGTTTAAAAGCAGAGTGGCCGAGGAACCTCCCAACTTGTGGTGGTGACTGTCACAGCCTGGGAAGGATGGTCAGCGTGAACATGTGAAATAGCTTCTTGGTGGCCTGGATTCCCCACCTCCAGCTCCTGGCCACCTCGCTGGACACTCTACAATCACTTTGAGTAGGTGCAATTGCAAAATAAAAAGAAGCTGGTCCTTTGCAAGTGGGGAAACATCTGTTGGATATTGCTTGCACCTGAAAATCCTGTCTCAAAGGCTTCTGGAATGTGATGAGTATTTCCTTGCGGTTAATAGGAATTGTTTTGTTATTTTACTGAAGTTAAAGGTAAGAGAAAGTGATGTAACGATGCTCATTCCCCTGTGTCGCCTGGTGTGTGTCCCAAGGGCCCCTGTGTACTTTGGCAGTGTGCTTTGTGATATTGGTGGACATCATTCTTTGCTTTGGTCTGGTTTTGACAAAGTAGAAAGCCTAAGCCAGCCAAGAGGCACAAACCCATGTTGCTTGGTTGAAGTTCATCACATCTTTTCTGTGTTACAGATATGCATTTGTAGTACACACATGCAGTCACAGATATTTAAAGGGGTTTCTTTTGGTTGAGAGGTGCCACGAGGACTCTTTTTTTTATCTTTGAATAGCAAATTAAGGTTATTAGCACTGCGACCATGGTATGTTCTTGCTGATGCTGTTTCCATCAGTCTGGCGGGAGAAGTTCTCAGCTCTCATCTATCCTTGTCCTAGGGTAGATGGTGCCTACAGTGACTAAGTTGAGGCTCAGATCTGATTTAAACACAGTCTGTCTTGCAGTGTAGATGGGAATGTAGTGTTCCAGTTCTGTCCTTAGATCCCATGCCTTGAGCTCATGCTAATTTTAGAGATGTTATGAAGTATTTTTACAGTGTGATTTCAGCCAGCTTCTCTGCTCCACAGAACTTCCTCAGGCATCAGTAGTGGTCTGGATCACTTTCATATTGCCTTATTTACTGAGCACTTTTGAAAGCATCAGACAGCTGAACCAAAAGCCAAGTTACCAGTTCCTGGAGCTACGTTTCTGGGTGGCAGTCGGGTTTCCCTTCTGCTGGAGTGTTTTGTGGTAGCACTCTGGGTCTGTCTTCTGTAGAACAGCTCTCAGCCAGAGCTGTCTAAGTCCTCCACCTCAACACTCCCCAATGTGTTGAGCAGTGCTTTTCATGGGAGGCCCAGTGTTGTCCAAAGATGATGTCCTCATCTCCTTGTTGGTATTTTCAACATGAGATGCCATCTCCCAGATGGTGTTCTGCCATCGGTGGTTCATAGGAAGCTTGGTCTGAGGGGATTTGAGAGCAAAATGCATCTCACAGCTTTGGAAGGACCTTCCCTCTCTACTTTCCCAACACTCAGGTGTGAGCCTGCCTGGAAATCTGTCTTGCTGATGTGACTCTTGAGCCAGGCTGTGGTAACCCTTGTTCTCAGAGAGGCTGTGGTGTTAACAAGCAGGTTAACCTTAGCCTTCTACTGGCACAAGTCTGTGCATTGCTAAAACCAACCCCTGCACCCATTTGCTGTCTGCCCTGAGTTTCTCTCCCTTCCCCACTCAGGATGGGGTGCCAGCAGCAGTCTCCAGCATGCAGCCAGTGTTCCAGCTCATGTTCCTCCAGGAACAGCCACAGTTCAGCTGCAGTGGCTCCTGAAGTACCCGAGACCCTGCCTCAGGTGAGACACTGCAGGGGAGTGCGAGGAGCTGCTGCCCTGTTCTTGGCTTTCCTGCCACTGTTTTTTCTCCTGATGAGGTTGTTCTTTCTACCTCTTGTTATATTACTCACCTGTTTGAATCCCTCTCTCCCCCTCCAGCAGCTTTCTTCCCTCCTTCTTCCTCACTTCAGCAAATCAGATGTACTCTTTGGCAGGGACAGGAACCACAGTCAGGCCACGCCAGCTCTGCCTAGTTTTTCTCCAAGTTTCTTTCCTAGAAGAGAGAAGAGGTAGCAAGGGTCAGACAGTGATTGCAAATGGCCTTTCTCTTCCTTGGTTGAAGCATTAGCAAAGTTGTTTTCTCTTCCTTGTGCCTCTAGCCTCAGGGCAGGGTAGAGGGAAGGCTGAGATAGGAAGCCAGCTCTCTGATGCCTGAGGGAACTTGTTTTGTCTTGTGGAGGATTCCTGGATGTTTGGTAGGTGTTAGTCCCACCCTCAGCAGGGATGTCCCCTTCACAATCACGCTTTGGTAAAACCATCAGCTCTCCTGTTTCTGCCCTGCTGGAAAACCAGGGTTGGGAGGCAGCAGTAGAAAGAAAACGCCTGTTGCTTAACGGTGATGTTAACCCTTTGGTCTTGGGGATTAGAGTCACCTGGTGAAACATGGTGTAGCTGCTGCTTGGCAAAGAGATGCCCATCTGTGAGATCAGGGCAGGCAATCAGGCTTGTTTCACAGCACTGTTATTCCATTGCCTGGAGTATGGTGTTTAAACATCTGTATTCACACCAGTGAGTCAGAAAACCTGATACAAGTGCCACCAGTTATCATCAGGGCTAGGAATGGTCACCCCCAGGTAGAGAAGATAGCACCACAAATAGCGATAAAGAGTAAAAACTCCTTCCACCCCCCACTCCAGGCCAGTGCTTGGTATCTCTACTACAAATCCTCTTATGGTGAGTGAGAATTTCCGCTGCTTCTGCACTCCAGGCAGGATTCACCAGATGTTAATAATGTGCTTATTTTCTCTAAGTGCTATTTTGGCATCGGTGTTAATTACAATTTATATTCTGCAACATTTACACTGGGAAAAGAACCCACCCTAATAGTCCCCAATTGGCAGAGCCGGGCTATTAAACATAGCACCATATGTTCTGAGCAGAGCAATATATGGGTCTCGAGCCCGCTCAGCGCTGAGACTCCAGCGTGCAGCCTTAGAGGAGGAGAGGAAAGCAGAGGGATGGGTGGATTTAAATTCCTAGCTTTTATTTAATATCAAATCCCCCCCTCCTTTCTCTGATCTCTGTCCCCATCTCTCTGGAAATCTCCCTCCCGCTATGTGTGAGCATCTAATGAGGTGATCTCTGAGCCTGCTGATGCCACTGTCCGTAGTCTGAAATAAATGAATTCAATTACAGAAGGTGCCCTTCTCGCAGGGAGTGCCTCTGCAGGATTCCCACTCCCTGCTGTGCTCCAAATCACACCTCCCATCTTTGGGGACTGCAGGAGAAACCTTTGCTTTGACCACTGATGAGGTGTCCACGCTTCTTTGGGAGGATATCCTGGGACAAGTGCCATTAGTATGTAAAATCAGAAGTTGTTTGCTGCTCTGCTAGTGTCCAAAGTCTTGTTTCACCAAGTGGTGTTTGGTTCCTGCAGGCTGGGAGGGTCAGGACCTGGAGGGAGGGTGGTTTTGGTGGGGGGAGTTTGGTGGGGCCAAGTCATCAGTGTTTCTGTAGGTTTCTTAGGGCTGTAGGTTAAAGAATTGCTCCCTCAGCTGTTTTGCAAAGCTGATTTCATGCTCTCTTTAGAAAATGGCAGCGTGTCCACTGCTCAGGTTGGGAAGGGGGCTGTGTGGCCATGGCCAAGCTGGGGGTGCAGTTACTCGGGGAGGTTGTTCTGCAGGAGAAGAGATGGGAGCCAAAGGAGGCAGGGCAGGACGGGTGATGTGCTGAGGCATCCGAGGCTCCCAGGGGAGCAAGGCAGGATCTGGGCCTTCCCCTTGCCAATCTCCAGAGGCATGAAGACCTACAGAGCAAGACTGCACTGGGAGGTGCTGGGTGCTCTCCCAGCAGCCTCTTTTTAGGGTGGGTATCCCCCCATGGCCACGGAAATGTGGGGCTTTTCCATTTGTGGAGTTAATGGGTATGGAAGGGGTGTTTCATCTGCTCAAGGGAGATGCCATCCCCCTTGGCCAGTCCCAGCAGAGCGTCCAGCCAAAGCTCCTCTCCCTTGCCTGCAAGGAGACCCGTGTGGGAGCCAGGAGCTGAGCTGGGCTCTGCAGAGGCAAATCTCCTTCCACTGCAGCTCTCCTGCCTCTTTGAGATGTGCTGGCAGCCAGGGTACTCCAGCAGCAAAATCATTTCCATAGAAACCAATGGGGATGTTGTACGGGGAATAATGATTAATAGTGAAGGGATGTTGCCTCAGGCCCTTTTCATTTTTTAGGGGGCAGTGAGGGACAAACCAGAGCACAGGTGGGGGGACAGGCGGGCTCAAAAACTAATGGAAACCCATCCTTTCCATTAATTTCCAGGGCAGCTTCCCCTCTTCTCCTCCTCCCCTGCCCCCCCCACTGCTGCTTCCCAGCTTTCGTCAAATTTTCAAAATGGCTAACCTGGTTAGAAATAATCATAATAATAAAAAAGGATGGATGAGGTCTGACTACTAACATTGTTGCTGTTAGCAGCAGGATTTCAGCCATAAAACATGAAGCAGGGGAGGCATTGACCTTTCCGCTGTTTGAAATGAATGGAGACATCAATATCTATTGTTTTGTGGCATTGACCTCTGACGCTCTCCTTTCGCCCTCCCCTTTCTTTCTTCCTCCTTTTTTTTTTTTTTTTTAATTTCCCCCTGACACTCGAGGAAAGGGGTCAGTTTGTACCATCTATTGATCCCGATCTTACTTGGTGATAGGGAAATAATTAGAATTTTAAAGATCTCTGCTGCACGCTGGTGAAATACATAGAGAGCCAGGCACGCTGAGCCCCCACGTCGTGTTCTCCCCCCCTCCCTTGCAGAATTCAAAGCTCAGAGATCTGAGGGAGGACAGATCAATATAGGTTTAATCGTGATGGGGGGTTTATTTTGGTTTTTTAAATGGTAAAGTGTAATGTTTTATGTTAATGTTGTCAGAGTCTGGCCGCCTGGTGCCTTGTTTTATTTATTGTTTTAAGTAGCCCCTTCTTTCGTGAACTTTGTCTGTGTACAGAGAATGTGAAATCAGGCATTGCTAATTAGCTGTATGACAATTAAGTAATGTAGCACAAAACCATTAGGACACTGGATTTGGTTTTGAAGTTTGTCCTTTGAAGTGGAAGCTGCAACTCCCTGCCCAAGGCTGCTGGGGAAAATGTTTTTCTATCAAAACTTTCTTTGAAAATAAAATGTCAGTGTAAGAGTCCCTATTTCTGTCGTCTCTCCCTATAAACAGCGGGTGGAAATTGTTTCTCATTGTCCAAACTGCTGGCATTGATAGAAAGGGGAATTCACAAAAGCATTAAACGGGCAGTTGATCTCCAAACACCCTCAGTTCTGGTAGAGATGTTACCTCAACTGCTCGTTGAGCTTGTTGAAAGAGAACGGTGCTGCTTTAGGAGAGGAGACCCAGGTCCCAGTCCAGGCCCGGGAGGTGTCCCTCACAACTGTGGGTTCTCCTCGGGTGCCATCGGGACGTGGCACAGCCTGGTTGCAAAGACCCACGAGCTCCTGTGCTCGGGCTCCTCCATCTGTGCACTCGTTTGACACTTGTGTTTGCATCTGGCCCTTTGTTCTAGTAGTGAGTCGAGTTCTGAATGTGCAACTTTCATGTATGCTGGTGGCATGTAAACTTCAAATAAAGAGTGAAACGGATTCTGAAGCTGCTCTCTCTCGTTGCCTCCTATTTCCCTCTGAAACCAAAGCCCAAAGCCATCCTCTCAGGAGGCACTTGGAGTGATGTCAGGTGAGTTGCTGTGGTGAGGTGCTCATGGGTGTAGCCCCAGTCCAGACTGGGCTGAACGGTGCTCATGGGGTTTACAGCCCCGTTCCCCCACGAGGTTTGTGGGTGCTGCTCAAGAACCTTGGGGCTTGTGGCCATGGGCTCAGCTGGGCATTGAAGGAGCTACTTTGGGTTTAGGAAATGCATTTTCTCCATGGATCTCCAAGCACTCAAGTTGCTGTGGGACACTCAAGTGCTGAGACAAGTTGCTGTGGGACAAATCAAGCATTATCACTGGGTAAGTGAACCAAAGTGACTTGCAGAAGGTCCATCACTCTGAGAAACCCCAGGCTACAACCTGCACCTTGCTCAGACCACTCCAACCCTCTGGACTTGCACCACTTCTTTGCATGGAGCCGGAAGCTGAAGTCAAGGGACTGGTTAAATGTGAACTGGGGTGGCCAATTCACCTGCCCCCAGCAGCATTCCTGCCCTTAAAGTCACAGCAGGAGCCTGGTCCTCTGAGTTGCAGATGTCCCTGCTCAGTGCAGGGGAGTTGGACTAGATGAGCTTGGAAGGTCCCTTCCCACTTTTCAATATAAAATATTGAAGGGGTGGAGGGGCCTGGGATGGATGTGCTGGACCACAGCCCTGTGCACACTACAGCTGGGGCAGCACCAGCCATGGGACTTGCCTGCATGGAAAGTGGAGTCACCATCCCTGGAGATGTTCAAAAAATGAGTAGATGTGATGCTTTCGGTCATGGTCTAGGGGTCAGGGAGATGTTGGGATGAAGGCTGGACTTGATCCTAGAGATCTTTTCCAACCTAAATGATTCTATGAAAGGCTTATTGTTGCTAAAAAAGATACAGATCTATTGAGCTGTCTGTTGTGTGGCTGTTTCTAGGGTGCAGGACAGTGACACGTGAGGAAACCAGGCTTCAGGTACTTGCAGCACCCACTCTGGTTTAAAAAAATCCCAGACAAACATGGAGGAGGAGCAGCTTGGTGGAAAACAATGCAGTTCATCTACCCACGTGCTTAAATCAGCTCAGCCCAGGTAGGTGAAGCAGTGGGAGATCACTCAAAATTGATGTGTGATCCATTTTTAAAAGGTGAGTCCATGCAGGACTTGTGTTGGGACTGGAGGAGATACAAGGTCCTGCATCAGGTTTTATTTTGGAGAGGATCATGAGCTCTCCTGGTTTTCTGCTCTGGCAGGTCCACGGAGCAGGGACCTTCCCCCCATCCCTCCTGTGCTTGTGTTTAACTTATGGATTTTTATTGTTCCAATAACTTTTATCTAAATGTGTTTTGGGGGGAGGGAGGAAAGAGATAAGGAGGGAGGAGGCTGAGGAAGGAATGTGTTTGTGGACTCTGCTAAACCTCCAGCTTATCACTGGGACTTGCTGTGGGGTTTTGGCATTAACAGCCGACAAGGAGGGACAGGACTTGGTTTCCAGGAGGGGAAACTGGAGCAGAGGTGTGAAGAGGTGGAGGGTGAAGAACTTGGCAGAAGGGGAGAGATCTTCCACAACTGCTCGGATGTCTTCATGGAACACATGTAGTATTGATCTCTGCAAAGGGGGAAGTCAGGGAGAGGGGGCAAGAGGCACTTCTGCTTGTGGTGGGGAAGAGGGAGGTGGGGCAGGTGCCTCAAACTAGATCATGGCAATCTGGTCCTCTTCTCACTTTGCAGTCTCTTGCTTCTGGATACCACAACACCGCAGGTCAGAATGGGAAACATGGATGAGCACTAATGCTGCTCTCTAGGTGGGTCCACCTGATGGATTTTTCATTGCTCTGCTCTTCTCCCAGCTGCTCTTCAGTGTGTCTCTGCATTCAGTGTGTGTTGGGTGAGAAGGGCAGGTCTGCAGGGTGCTGCCTACAACACCTCTCAGCCTACAGTGGCAAACACTTGTTCTTCCATCCACTGGGACCTTGCCTGGGAGGTCTTTAGGCCTGGGATGGCAGAAAAGGTCCCTCAGGTCTGTGCTCTGAGTGTGACTTCTCATCCTCTGGATCAGTTTGGGAGCAGCTTGTGCATCACTGGCTCTGAGGTGGGAGAGAAGGGAGAAGAGAGGCTTTGTCTATGGCTACAAGATGCTGATGATGATTTCCAAGGTGCCAACTTTATGCTTGCTCCTTCCCAGACCCTAGATACAGCTTGTTCCTGGGGAATGACAGACAAGACAGAAGTGGAGGACATGTGCATGAGTAAGAACCTGTGTGTGAGAGAGGTTTTGACCATGAGGATGGGTGGAAAGTCTTGGGAGGGACCAGGTGGGGAGGAGAAATGGTGTTGTCAGGGCCTCTGTTCAATCCCTATGATCCAACCCTTTTTGTGCTGTCCCAGTGGGACACATGATGGTTCTTGTGGTGCTGAGATCCCATCAAGCAGAGATTTGGAGGTTCTGTAGTGCCATCCTTTGGGTCTGGGGGCCATGGTGGCTTTCTGGTTGGCATCAGAGTGGAGTCCAGTGTCCTGTTCCCAGTTCACACCATTAGCTTTCTGGTGTGCCAGTGAAGGTTTGCTTGGAGAGGGTGAGCCACAGTGAGTGGGGAAGAGGAGGAGAAGGATGAGCTTTCTCTCTCCAAACAGATGGAGAAGTATTTCTGAGCAGCCAAGCCTCCCATCCCTGTCTCTTGGAAGCTGCATTATCAGAGTACCATCGCTGTCCTCTCTTCCCCTGATGAACAGGAATTAAAAATACAACTAATAAAACGCTTTTACTTTCTCCAGGAGGAGGGAAAAAAAAAAAAAAGAAAAGAAAAGAAGCCTTGAAAATGCTAAAGGACATAAAGGGCATTCATGAAAGGGTTGGATGGTGGTTATTGCAGCAGGGGGAAAAACAACATTATTTCACTGTGCAGATAAAAGGAAGTGGAAAAGCAGCATATTTATAGCTAGGGAGCCTGGATTCCTTGTTAAGCTGCTATTATCAAATTAATGTCAAAATGCATCAAACAGACACGAGTGTTCTGGGCCCCTTATGCAAAGTGCTTGCAAATTGGTTACAAATACATTTGTTTACAGGGTACGAGGCAGGAGCGAGCTAATTAGTCATTGTAGCAGGGTTGTTTTGTGTCCTTTTTTTTAATTTTTTTTTTTTTGGCAATTACACAAACAAGCTGTTCTGAAGTATAAATGGGCACTGCGTTACAGCCCCTTTAAAAGGGAATCAAAGAGAAATCATGGGATGGGGAGAGCTTGACATGAGTGGTGGAGGGATCATCGTGGCTTCTCCTCCCCAGGCTCTGCTGCAGCCCTTGTTGGGAGCTTGGCTCTGGGAAGAGGAGTGGAAACCATCTGAGAGCAGCAAGAGGATGATATGTGGGTGGAAAGGGAGTGGCTGGTGGGTTTGGGTCTTCTGGAGGGGCTGGGAGCTGCCCCCTCTGTGGAGCACGGTGGTGGGATGGGGTTGGTAATGCTCATCAATATCTAAAGGGTGGGGGCCAAGAGGATGGGGCCAGACTCTTCAGTGGTGCCCAGCGACAGGACAAGGGGCAACGGGCACAAACTGGAACCCAGGAGGCTCCATCTGAACAGGAGGAGAAACTTGTTTGGTGTGAGGGTGTTGGAGCCTGGCCCAGGCTGCCCAGAGAGGTTCTGGAGTCTCCTTCTCTGGAGAGATTCCAAAGGGGCCTGGACACGATCCTGGGCCCCCTGCTCTGGGTGAGCTGCTGGAGCAGGGGGGTTGGATGAGGTGATCTCCAGAGGTCCAGCCCTTATCGTTCTGTGATTCTATGGTTGTAGCTGCTCCAGCCAGCTGAGTACTTTGGATGCCACAAGGTTGCAGCCACGTCCCATGCTGGAGTCTTGCCCTTTTGGTGCAGGACCTGTTAAGGTTTCTGCTGCCCACCAGTGTCATGGGAATTCACTTTGGGTCTGGGATGTTTTGGGGCACCTTGGTTATCAGCAGCTACCAACTCAGGTTGTGAAGCAGCTTGTGCCCAGCTCAAGGGTACCAAATGATGTCAGGGGATGCTTGGATTTAGAGAACATCCCTGGATGAGTGATGACCTCCACTTCCCATGGAAAAAGGGGTCTGGTGTGAGCTCCCCCAGGTGAACGTGTCTTTGGGGCTTTAACCAAACCACAGGCTGTGCCTCCCAAACCTGTTAATGTGGAAGCCAAGCAGGAAAGCTTCTCTGGTCCTCAGTGGTGGGAATGGCCAGGGAGGGGAACTGGGTTGGGAGGCAAATGGAAACTTCCCAGTGCCCTACATCTTAATTTGTCCCGTTCCAGGAGTAAATCTCACCTCTGCCACTCAGGGAAGCTGCTAATTGGATCTGCTCAGGTACAGGAGGATAAAGCCAAGGGGAGTTTACTACCATTGTTATTATTTTTAATTTACTAGGAAAAAGACAAGAGAGAGGAAGAAACAAGTTGTTGCCACCCTGGTGCTGGAGGCCCCAACATTTCTTGGCAGGAGGTGCACAAACAGCCCCAAGGTGGCTTCTGTGTTTGGATTTGTTTCTGGTAAATCTGCACTTCAGGCTGGAATAACCCTTCTGAGCAGGTCCTGTTCCTCCAGAGGTGCTGGGAACCTGGAGTTTAATGCTGTCACCAAACCCTGCTGTGGTTGCCATCCCCTCGAGGGGGGCAGTGACCATGCAGGGTGGCTGTGCTCAGCATGGCTTTTGTACCAGCCAGCAAATCCTGGGGTCCATCAGATCCTGCCATAGTGTGGGTGGAGCTGGGTGGCTTCCTGAGGTCCCTTCTGGGATCAGAGCTTTCTTCTCAGAAGCTCATGGGGTCTGCTGCAGGGGTATGAGCCCAGCTGAGCTCCACAAACCGTGTTCCTGATGGTAGTTGATAGTCTCAAGTGTGATGAAGAGGTATTTTGTGTCTCCAGCCTCCCAGCTCTTCCATGGTTTGCTGGTATTGGGTGCAGCACATCACTAAGCTCACCTGGGTGGGAAATGAGGACCACTGAGTGTGGTGGCAGAGAATGGGCCTTTCACCAGCCTCCTGCAGGAGCTCTGATGTTTGCACCAGGTTTTACTCTCTAAAAACCCAGAGTAACATTTCTCTCCACCTAGGACCAGAGGTACTTTCAAACTCCAAGTCTCTCATGACCATTTTCTTGCCCCGTCGACTTTCACAGGCTCATTTGCCATGGGGAGGGTGACCAAATCCCTCAGGCTCAGGGTGTATGATTTTGAGGAATGTTCCCATTTCCAGCACAATTCTACCCCTGCCCTACAAGCTTGGCTCAGCTGGTCAGCAGTGTGTGAGCAGCCCTCTGCAATCAGGCTTTAACTGGGCACCCAGTTGGTTTAATCAGAATGTGTCTCTCTTCATTTCCAGCAGGGTTAAGGCTCTGCTTTGACTGTCACCTCCTGTGATTGGTGGTGACCGTGTCGGGGGAACGGATCCTGCTCTGCCTTAAGCAGCTGCTGTTTCACGCCTGCTTTTCTTCTGCAGGCTTGTGCCAGCATCTCCTTGTGGAGCAGACCTCAAATTCCCATCCTCTTTAAGTGACACCTTCCCCATGGATCAGTGCTGACCTTCAGCTGGATGAGGTCTTCTGCCCTGCTTGAGATTTCACTCCCCTTGAAATATTTGCCTTGAAGTTCTCCCCAGTGTCTGGTCTAACAGCACTTGTGTTCCTCTGCCTTTACTGAAAACACTTCTCAAATTTAAAATTGCTTTTGTCATTTTATCCATCAGTGGCTCTCGATCAGCTCCTGATGTCCCAACACACCTGGGTCCATCCCTGCCTCGCTACTTTCCCTGCAGGTTGTCTTATATACAGAATTTCTCCTTCCCAATCGTGCTGCTGGTGGCCACCTCCCTCCATCGTGCTGCTCCTCGGGGCCACCCAGTTCCATCCATCCTGCCATGAATGTTTCTTTTTGTGCCAGGATTAGTTGTGATCCCAAAACTGATCTTCCTTTCTCAAGAGAATCAGGTGATGCTGGGGAAATTCAATATGACCTTGCTCTCTTTAGGTGTAGGTGATAAAATGTTGGCACGTGTATATTTTGCTTTACACAGCATCTCTCTAGATGGTTTCAGAGCCTCAGCTCACTACCACAGTTGACCTAGCAGCCTTTCATTTCTCCCTTGAGTTGCTTTCCTCTTTCCTAATGATGGGGATGCTGTTTTTCCTCCTCCTGTGCTGTGACACCACTCACATCTTGCTAACACCATCTACCCAAATCCTGCAGTTCCTTGAGCTGCCTCCTTCAATGTTCTGGGCTGGAGGTGGAGTTGGTCAGATCTTCTGCACATGTCCCTTGCTGAGGAGGATCCACACAGACCTTCAGGGTCCGTGCTGCCTTTCCTGGGCTGTGAGATGCACATAGTAAGAGCCAGTTTCTCCTGATGACCAACATGCAGCTTGCAGCTCATCCTAATGAGTGATGTGGTGGTGACTGGATGACTCCATGGAGCTGTGCTAGCAGGTGAGCTCACTGCATGGACCCTGTGCTGGAACATGGCTCCATTTGTAGTCTTAGATTTAAAAAGAAGTCATTAAAAGACTTGACAACACCTTTGAGTGTACATGACTCAAAGGACTTATGAGTTATAGCAGATAGAAGATGGTGCAGGCAGCCCTCACCTCTCAGCAGTAGGACACCATCTCTCCTTGCATTGCCAGGAGCTGCTTCTGTTTTAGGAAGACCAAGATGCTGAAGATCTTCTCGCTGTGTTGGTCCTCTGGGAATGTCACATTTGCTTTCTCCCTCTGGCTGACACCTGCGTGGCCCAGTGCCTGGGTCTGCCCAGCTCAAGAACCATGAAGGGCTGGGCTGAGGTGAGCTCTGTGTGCTGGTGCGTGGAGAGCTGGGCTGGAGGGACGTGTGTGGAGCATCACTTGGTCTCCTGGATGCCACACTGGGCAGGTTTGGGTGTTTGCAGATGCTCTGTGGAGATGCTGATGGTAGAACACAAGCCACCTTGGGATCACAGACCAAGTCAGTGCCTTCAGCTCTGAGGGCAAGACCCTGTCTTTGGTGCAAACACCTCACAAAACCTTGATTTACACCAAAACGAGATGGTGGCTTTAATGTGGGGCTTCTGAAGGGTGTGTGTAGACACACACAGGCACTTTCCTGCCTCTGGGCAGGGATGTGAGAGCAAATGTGTGACAGATGTTGGTCACTGCTGGTGGTGAGGAGCATGCCAGGAGGACCTGAGCAGAATAGCACCTGGTAATGAGGATGGGAGTGGAGACAAGGGGAAGGTGTTTTGGAGTGGCTCGATTTTTGTTGCTTTCTGGTGAAACTTGTGGGTTCCCTGGGATGGGGAAGGCTGGGAGGTGGCTCCATGTAGCTGGAGCTGCAGAGATTGATGGGTTTGCCTTGGTGGGATGGGACAATGGGGCAGGGCACAGATCATGCTCAATTTTTCCTCTGTGCTGTTAACATAGCAAAGGTGAAGCCTTTCTTGGAGAGCTGGGTGCTGGCACCACATGAGATTTCCCAGCTGTCTCGTGAACTCAAACCCTTCAGTTTCCAAACATGCCCAAAGTATGCAAGGACCATACTTGGTGTGTCCTTGGACACGTTCCACGATGGCCTCCTCTCCCATGTCTAGAGGGCATGACAGCTCTGCCCTTTGGTTCTGGCTCCTGTACCCACCAGAGAACAGGAAGTTCCTGTAGGATTGAGCTGCCCGAGGTTTCTTAAACTCTTGCAACAGAGGGAAACATGACAGTTGTCCAGTCCTTGTGCTTGTTGAGCAAATGGTCAGAGGATGGAGAAGTTTCTTCCAGGCTTGTTGAGCAAACAGTCAAAGGATGAAGAGGTTTCCTCCAGGCTGAGGGTCTTGGCTTGGGTCTGCCCAAGTGTCAAGAAGGTTGTGGAGATTTGGGGACAAACAGAACTCTGAGACTGGGGGACAGCATGTGGAGGGCTTGGGGATGTGCCAAGGGTTTGTTCACAGTCCAGAGCTTGTGGTTCTCTTGTGGGGGTCACGAAGGTGGGGATCACCCCAGCACAGGAGCAAGTGTTGGGTGGTGAGAAGCTTGGCAGATGCAGAGCTCCTGCAGAACCTCGCGGGCTGTGAGTGCTGCTGGCAGTTAATATTAACCCAGCATCCTCTTCCTCTCCCCGGGGAGGTGTGGGAGGGTGGTGGGGACACACGTGGGCAGCATGAGGGCTGGGTGGTGCTGTGGCCTCTCCTGATAAGCCTCTCTGGTTTCTGCTCCTGCAGATTTACAGCCGGGCAGGCGGGTGCTGTGCTTTTTGGTGTGTGATTTACAGCAGCTCAGGGTGGCAGCTGCTTTCCTCTCCAGCAAGGTCCCAGCGATTGCAACAGGGTTTATGGCTCCTGTGACTAAGCCATGGGTGAGTTAAAGGCTCGGCCAAGGCCACCATGTGCTGGGACACATGTGGGAGCAGGTCCCGTTCAGCCATAGCTTGGAGAACATCCCCATCTTGATATGGGGAGGACTGGGGCCATCAGCCTCCTCAGGGAAGGGGCTGCCCTCAGCTCACGGGCTGGCTTCATGGCAGCAGGGCTGATTTCAGCCCTTCCACCCCCAGCCCCACATGCTGGAGCTTACAAAGACACGAGTGAGATGAGTTGGAGGTTCTCAGCTCTCATGTGGGAGGCAAGGTCTCTCTGTGAGCATCACCAGCCCCACTAAGCGATGCTTGTGCTGCCCAGTTGCTTTTCCACGTGTCCCTTTGCAGACTGAGCAATGCTGGGAGGGATGGGCTGCAGCAGGTGAGGAGGAGGAGGAGGATGAGGAAGGAAAGGTCAGATGCCATCACTGTGCTCTCTTCCATGGGTGAGCTTTCCAGCTCTTCTGTTTTGTTTTAGCAGCAGCGTGAGGGCCCCGGAGCCCTGCAAAGGCTTCGTGCTCAGGGTTTTATTGGCATGTGGAAATAGTTTGTGTGGTTTCAGATCTGGCTGAGCAGTAACCTTCCCACCCCCCCCAAAAAGGGCTGACAACTGTGGGCAACTCAACCTCACTCATCTTCCTCCTTTTCCTTTCTTCTCCACACATTGTTCTCCAAAATCCCAGCTGCTGCTCTTCCCTCCACTCCCTTTCCTATCTCTGCACATCAGCTGGGATGGCAGTATCTGGTTTGGGTATAAAAGCTCTTTTGTTTGCAATTGTCCTCCTCCTGGGGGTCTCAGGGTGCCTTGCTGCTCATCATCCCCTTCCTCAGGGCCATGCAGGGACAGGAGTTCTGGACACCCTCATTGTCACCCCTGGGCTGATGGTGGCAGAGGAGCCTTGGCAGGGTTGAGGGCACCAGCATCTCCAGAGCCCTCGTTTGTCCTCTCTGATGGAGGAGCCTGGCAGATCCCAGGGCCAGAGCCACCACGTTCCTCCCTTATTATGGTGAAGTGCTGAGGTGAGACATTCCTGGTGAGCTGGCTATGAGGGATGGGATGGGATGGGATGGGATGGGATGGGATGGGATGGGATGGGATGGGACAGGTCTCCTCATGGTCCTGGGCCACTCCCTGGCCACTGTCTCCCCATCCCAGTCCTCAATGGCTTTTTCTACCTCCAGCCCCCCCACCCAACCCCATGAAGGTGCCTGGGAGGAAGAAATTTTCCTGGACTTCCCAACCTGAGCCCCAGGGCTATTTCTTGTGTCCAAACCTCTGCCCAGTCTCCCCTCACACCAGGGATGCTGGTTGCCCCTCCCTCCTGCCCACTGCCACCCCTGCCATGTAATAAATCCCTATCTCATCAAATTTGGGTGAAATGATGATGATGAACTCACCAAGACCATCTGTGTGGGCTGTCCCAGCTGAGGTGGAGGTGGCTGCAGGCTGAGAACCACTTGTCTGAACACCCTGGGAGCTGGCAGGGGTAAGGTCCTCACCTCCTTCTAGACAGAGGAATAACTCTCCTGTGGGCTTCATCTTCCTCTGGCTTCATCCTCCTCCTTTCCAGAAAGGAGCCAATATTGGCTTGGTACCTCCTCCTGTCCCAAACATCTCTCCACAGGACCATACTTCTGAGTTAGCATCTCTCAAGGTGACTGTTTTCCTTTCTTTGTTTTTTTAAAAATAATTTTAAACTCAAGACCAGCAACTTGAGAGCCAACAGAAGAGATGCTGGTTATTGCTGAGGCTCTCAGCCCAGCCAGAGGAGACATGTCCCTTTTCTGTAGCTGAACATCCCAGCAGGAATGTGGTCACCAGCTCTGCCAACGCTGCTCCTCACCCTGGGAATCAATAAGGACCCTTGGTCATGCTCTGGGAGAGTTGCCACCAGCCCTGGGTTGATGGATCACTAGCCCTGAGGAGCCAGTAAACGTGAGTTAAATCCTTAAAATCAGACTGTGGGCCTAAAAAAATCCAACTATGAGATTGTATTTGTTTTTATTAATATTATTAGACTCTTCAGTGCATCTGGGTATTGTCAGGAGCCACCTGCCAAGCTTTTCTCTGCCGCTGGGAGGTCAGGGAGATGTTGGGATGAAGGTTGCACTTGATCCTAGAGGTCTTTTCCAACCTTTTCTATGATTCTAGGGTCCTGGAGCTTGCAGTGGGGTGGGGTATTGCTGTTCCCAGTTGAAGAGAGGTGACTCCAGCCCGAGCACTAGCTGAGCATCCATGGCTGTGTTGTGGGAAAGGTGGCAAGCTGCCCTGTATGGTTTGAGTCTTCTTCACCAGCTTGTCCTTCTGGGAATGAGAAGGAGATGGAGCTGTCTGGGTAAAGCTCAGAAGAGCTGGTGCTGCTGGTGCTGTGGAGGATCTTCTGCTCTGGTCAAAGGGAAGAGCCAAACCTCCCAGGGAGCAGCTGGAGCCTGAGGAGCCCCAGCATGAGGATGTTGCTGCTCTCATTCCCTGTGTCCCTGCAATCCTGCTCCTCTTCTTTGCTGCTGGAATCATTGCTTTGTCCTTCAAGAAAACTTATTTTTCACTTGAGCTGAGTATATTGGGGGGTTTTTGCCCTCAAAGCTCATCTCTGTGTGTCTTTGCAGGCCAGCTCTGAGTGAGGCAGGGACCAAGCCCTTGGGCCGAGGACTCCAGATGAGTTAAGAGCCATGTGGGTGTCCCCACCACATGGGCTGAGCCACTGAACAAACCAGGGAGACATCTCATTAAAACAATTCTGGAGAGGTTCATCCAAGCAGAATTCATTTCCCTGGCGCTGTCTTTCCTTCAGCATCCTCTTTATGCATCTC
Source organism: Brachypteracias leptosomus (assembly GCA_013401335.1). Lineage (NCBI taxonomy): Eukaryota > Metazoa > Chordata > Aves > Coraciiformes > Brachypteraciidae > Brachypteracias > Brachypteracias leptosomus. Next base: position 461,258 of record VYZX01023850.1, on the reverse strand, counting down.
CCAGCAGATGAGTTGCTGGTAGGAAGCAGAAAACCCGGGGGTTGTCCAGGGGGCTCTTGGCTGGAAACGGAGCTGGGTGGTGGAAACCCAACAAGTGCCTCCTCTGCCTCCATCCTCTGGCTTCTGCATCGCCTCCAGCCACGGGGCCTCGTGCAGCTCTGGGTATTTCTTCTGTTACAGCTGCTAAATAATCATAAGAACAGCATCACCCTGACGATGATTTTTCCTGTCGTTTCAGGTATCGCCTCCTTTCCCCGGGGCTTCTCCTCAGCCCAACGACGACTCCTCTGAATAATTCAGCTACAAAAAAACCCTGCAGCATGGCAAATAAATACGGGATAATTGCGAGCAGCTCGCAGACAACGCGCTGCCGGAGGAGGGCTGAACTCCTGCTGAATTATTGATCTGCTAGGAATTATTTGCTCGGGCCCGTTACGGAAGAAAAGCTCCTGCCCAACCTTTGCCTGCCAAATGGCCTGGCTGGGGGGACTCTCCTGCTGCTGACTCAGCCCTTTCCCCTGCAGGGGAGGTGACTCCTTGACATAGTTCCTTGGTTCCTTCATGGACGTGGGGCTGAGGAGTCTGGAGTTGTTGGGACCTGACTCCTCTTTCTTGGCTGTGCTGGAGCCATTCTGCTACCCCGTGGTGTGGCCAAGCCCTGGCTTGAGTCCCGTCATGGAGGTGAAGGCATCTTTCTGGTGGCAGGAGTCCCTCTGAAGCAGCCTGATCAGTGCCCCCCTTAGAATCATAGGATTATTTAGGCTGGAAAAGACCTTTAAGATCATCAAGTCCAACTGTTTTTACAATCCTTGCCCACAGGCTCTGCGAGCACCTTAGGGAGAAGGTCTAGAAAGCATCAAGTCCTTGGGAAAAAGACAGCTTAGCTCTGAGATGGACCCCATCCTCCAGGGGTAGCACCAAGGAGGGTCCTCATTGATGTGACTGGTGTCACACGTGGTGTCATTGGGTGTTTTCAGTGTGTGGAGAAGCTCTGAGCCAGCATCAGTCTCAGGGAACAATGTTGGGGTACCCCAAGGCAGCTGCTGGGTGGCTCCTACAGCTTTGGGCCACATGCATCCTTCAGGGAGGGTGTGAAGGTCTTACCCCCAAACCATCCCATGGCTGCAGAAATACATCTCCCCATGGCAATCACAGGCTGCCTTAGGGTGGGAGCCTCAGCAGCTCTAGCTGGGGGAGATGGGAAGGGCTTCTTGGGTGCTCTTCCCACCCATGAGCCTGGGAAAGAGCAGCCAGCAAGGAGATGGAGTCAGAAGAGGGTTGCTGGAGGTTTCCTGAGGGATGGTCACTAGCTTAAATGAGGTAACAGTCCATGGTGGTGTCTTGGGGCTGAACCAGGTCTCTGGAGCTCTCCCCTGCCCTGGGTGGTGGCCTCTGCAGAGCAGAGCTCATGGACATCCCCCTGCTCATTCCTCTCCCCAGGAACATGGATAGAAACTGCCCTCAGAGGTGAGGAGACGCAGCCTGAGCTCATCAATCTCCATTTGCATCCCAAAGAAGAAGAAAGGGAAAAAAAAAAGATTTAGGAGAAAGATCAATATTAAAAGAGCCTGTCATTTATTATTTTTTTTCTTAACAGGATCCTCTGGGGTGGGAAACTGGCGGCAGGTACTGGGAATAAATCATCCTGGCTACCTTGGTGTAAATCAGGAGGAAGATGATGGATTTATGGGAGTTGTGCCTGATTTACACTCCATGTCTGCTCCCCGTGGGTTGGCATGTGGCCCTGAGAAGGTGAAGAGCTGGATGGGGACCAGGGCCACCACTGCATCTCCTGCCACCAGCCCCCACGCTGGCATCTCCTGCAGCCAAGGTGGGACCAGGGCTGACGAGCTGTGTCCAGGTGAGTGTTCTTTGCTTTTTAAACCCAGTTCAGGGAATTTAGGTATTTCTGCTTTGCCTCTTTCTGCTGCTGTTCAGCAAAGCATGTCCTCTCAGGTGCTGACCCCAAAGTGTGTTCATGCCCTGCTGGGGGTTGACTTTATGACTTGGAGGAGAAAAAGCCTCCCAGTGATGCTCTCCCCCTCCACCCCTCCTCCTCTCCCATCCCAAGGGCTGCTGAGGATGTGCTGCCAGGAGGGTTGGTGTCTCCATGGAAGAGCAGGAGACTCTTCCTTGGGAGAGCCCTTCTCTGAAGGCTTTGAAAGGCCCTGGGGGTGGTGATCATAGAATTGTCAGGGTTGGAAGGGACCTTAAAGATCATCTCGTTCCAACCCCCCTGCCATGGGCAGGGACACCTCCCACTAGATGAGTTGCTCACAGCCCCATCTAACCTGGCCTTCAAAATGTCCAGGGATGGGGCTTCCAGCACCTCTCTGGGCAACCTGTGCCAGTGTCTCACCACCCTCCTGGGGAAGAACTTCTTCCTAACGTCTCATCTGAATCTACCCACCGCTAGTTTTGACCCATTCCCCCCATTCCTACCACTACCCAACATTCTAAAAAGTCCCTCCGCAGCTTTCTTGTAGCCCCCTTGAGATACCGGAAGGCCATAATAAGGTCCCCTGGGATGATGGTGATGGTGGGACTTGTCTCAGCTCTGGGGTTCCTCTCACCAACCCACCCTGTGTTGGAGCTGTTGTTATTCCTCTCATGTAGCAGGAAGGATTTCTGCGAGTGCCATCCACCCGTCACGTGGGCAGAGCCTGGGTGAGCTCTAATTGCTTCTATTTGCATAATGAGGCTCAGCTCAGCATCCTGCTGCTGTTTGAAAGGAGAAAATCAAAATCAGCTCTAGATAAACAACTCTCCCCCCCAGCCCCGTCCCTACCCCCGCTCCTCATTTGTGCTTTTTCCCCATTAATTCAGGTTTCTGCAGCTCTTTGGTCTTCCTGGGAGCGCAGTGACCCCCCCCTGGACCTCTCCCCAGGGAGCCTGGGTGCTGGGGGAGGTGCTGCCCCTCTCCTCTAACCACGGTGGTTTGGGGGGTGGTGGATGTGGTGTGGAGGTGTCCCTCCAAGGGGACCTTGTTGTGGCCTTCCAGTACCTCAAGGGGGCTACAAGAAAGCTGGGGAGGGACTTTTTAGGATGTCGGGTAGTGGTAGGACTGGGGGGAATGGATCAAAACTAGAGGTGGGGAGATTCAGATGAGACGTTAGGAAGAAGTTCTTCCCCAGGAGGGTGGGGAGACACTGGCACAGGTTGCCCAGAGAGGTGCTGGAAGCCCCATCCCTGGAAATTTTGAAGGCCAGGCTGGATGGGGCTGTGAGCAACTGATCTAGTGGGAGGTGTCCCTGCCCATGGCAGGGGGATGGAACTGGATGATCTTTAAGGTCCCTTCCAACCCTGACAATTCTATGATTCTAACAGGAGCTGGAGAGGATCAGGGTGGTCTTGGGGCTGGAAACATGGAGGCTGGAGCTGGGAGCCCCTGGGCTCTGTGTTGGAGCAGAACCTGGCCATGGTGTGGGGCTGTGTGGTGCCGGAGGGTCTGTGGCCAGCCCAGGGCTGGAGGGTTTCCACGAGTGGGAGCCCAGTAGATGTCACTGTAGCCTGGTGTCACTGCAGCCACTGTGGTCACCTGCTGGGAGGCACAACTCGCAGCCAGCTTCTGGGGACCTACCTGGGATGGGGTGAGATGGGGTGGGATAGGGTGGGACCCTTCCTCACCTGCAAAGGGTTTCACTTGCATTCCCAGTGTTGCTGTCTGAGGTGATGCTCCTGCCCTGGGGCCCTTGGAGGACCTGGGAGAAGGTCCAGGAGGGCTTTGAAGAAGGATGATGACCCCTGGCTGGGCTGTGACACCAGCCCATGTCCCCATATGTGCTGCTCCTCCATAAGCCTTTTTCCCCACTCACCCAGAGCCCAGGGGACCAGGAGCATCCCTACTCCTGCTGGTCCCTCAGGTCCCCAGGGTCCTTTCCAACAGCCAAACCCAGATGTCCCCTTGGCCCTGGGGGGACCTTTGGCATCACCAAGACCTGCTTAGAGCCCACAGCTTTTGGGACCTGGAGGGGCTGTTCTCCTGGCCAGGGTGCCAGAGGGGTTTGCACCCTTTGTCCCAGGAGGGATGTTGTTTTGGTGGCTTGAGGTTGGGTAGCAGACCCTGCACAGGAACATCCCTGCCCTGGGGGAGCTCCTTCCTCCTCCTCTTCCTCCCCGGCACGTGGGCTGGTACCCTCTGAACCCTTCGCTGCCTTTTGGGGGAGAAGTGCTGACTCCAGATGTTTCCCTAAATGAGAACCTTCTGCAAACAGCCCCCGTTTGTTTTCCTACTGAAGGGAAATGAAAGGGCTGCTTTGGTGACGATTATTAATGTTTTTGCAGCAGGAGCTGCCAAGATGATGGGGTAATGGATGGACAGACAGACAGATGGGTGGAGAAGCTTTGTCCCCCTTCACCCTCTGCTCTCCAGGTGCTTCATTGGGCTGGTTTGCTCTGGCCAGCTCCATCTTACCCCAGCTCTCCAGGTTGGGGATGGGCAGCGAGAGCCCCATGTCCATGGTCTCCCCTCCCTGCCCCAGTTTTGAGGGTCCATGGATGAGCTGGAGAGGAAGGACCAGGACCCCCAGGAGATGGATCTGCAGCTTGGCAGCAGCAGGAGCATGAAGCACCCGTGCTCAGAGATGCATGAGGGTGAAAAGGACAGGGCCTGTTGGGACAGGACAAGGGGTGATGGGTTTAAACTAAAAGAGAGGGATTTAGTCTAGGGAGAAGGAGGAAATTTTTTTACAGTGAGGGTGGTGAGAGCCTGGTCCAGGTTGCCCAGAGAGGTGGTTGATGCCCCATCCCTGGAACCATTGCAGGTGAGGTTGGCCAGGGCTCTGAGCAACCTGCTCTAGGTGCGATGTCCCTGCAGGGAAGTTGGACTCAATGAGCTTTAAAGGTCCCTTCCCACCCAACCCAGTCTGTAATTCCTCATCCTCTTGAAGCCAAAGTCAAGGTGTGTAACCTGTGGCTGTCCCAGGGGGGTAAGGGCTGTTTATTCAGGAGCAGCAGGGATGCTCTGCCAGGAGCTGGGGCAGAAGCTCTACAGGGTAACATCTTGCTGAGGAGGGGTTTGGTTCAGCATCCCAGCCCACGCAGCGAGGAGGGATGTCCTTGGGCAGCTCCAACACCAGCCTCCAGATCGATGGTCCACCCCCCATCATCTGGGGGTGCAGGATGGATGGGGGGGTCTTCCTCCTCCTTGTGACTGAATGGGGGTGCTGGGGTTGGTCCCCACCATGGTGGGCTCCCTAGAGCTCTGGTGGAGCCAAGACAGCCCAGACACCAGCTGGGAAGTGGTGGCTTTGTGGTGGCCTGGGTGAGGGGTCTCTATGCCAGGTGAGGGGTCTCTATGCCGGGTGAGGGGTCTCTATGCTGGGTGAGGGGTCTCTATACCAGGTGAGGGGTCTCTCTCCCTCCTGCCCCAGCATTGAGAAGACTTTTCCTCCTCCCACCCAGTCAAGAAGCTCCCACTGCCATTGCCCAGCTCTTTTTTGCCTTGCTTATAGTCTCCCTTGCACCCCCACCTGCAAATCCCCAAGGGCTCCCTTGTCACCCCCGTGTCACGTCGGGAATTTGTCTTTAATTCTTATTTATTCCCTCGTAGCTTTGTCCCTGTCACTGCTGCTGTTCCCAGCCCGGCTTCCCCGCAGGTTTGCTCTGCAGAGAGCTGCAGGTTGGCTGTGAAAGATGACAAAGCGTTCATTTAAATGCACACCATGATGCCGGCGAGTCCATTAGGGGAATTAATTTGAATGGTTGGCATTTAATAAACAGGCTGGTCCCTCCTCTCCCCGCCGCCATCTCGGAAGGGTTAAAGAGAAACCACATGTGGATACGGCAGGGAGGGGGGGGAGCAGGTATCTGGGGCTGAAGGGGGGGTGGAAATAATAAAAGAGGGCTGGTGTGAGGAGAGGAATGGCAGTTTGTTTGGTTCAGGGTAAAAAAAAGCACATGTGGAAGGGGGCCAAGGGGAGCAGTTGGGGTTCAGGGGGTGTTTGGAGCGTGGAGAAGACGGGAGGATGAAACGGTGACGGGGAGGACACGGAGGGTCCCAGCCTGGCCCCCAACACGAGGGGCTTCGAGGAGGTTTCTCCCCATATGGTGTGTATTACAAGCTCCTTTCTAGTTGTAAAGATTAATTTAAAGCCTTTCTCACCTCCCCCCCAGTCCCTCTTTCATTGACAAATGAACATCTGGGCTGAATGCTGCCCAGATCCTAATCAAAGCATTTTTGCAGGGCCGTTGTCTTGCCTTTATGGCTATCTGCTTTTGGGATCCTCCCCACTTGCAATGCACTTGGTAATTCAGCCTGGAAAATATCCCTCTCTGGGATTTATGATTCGGGGTAATGTGATTTTTCTCTCGATTTGTTTGTTTGCTTTAGTTTAACGACGTTTTGTTGTCTGTGCATAACTTAAGGCATGAAGGGACTTTTTTATTTCCCTCCCCTCTTCGCAATGAGTTATTAAAAATTAGCAAAAATGACTTTTTTAGGGGGTTACACTGGCTGAGGGGCCAAAGCCAGCCCTGAACCCCTGCTGAGCATCCTCTGGTCATTCCAAACCACCTATTTCTTGGTTTTTGAGGTTTTGCCAAGAAAGCAGCTTTGTGCCAAAGCAAAGCTGAGACCTTTCCACCATGTTCTGGCAGGGAGAGGCAGCGTGAGCCACAGCCCAGTATGGAAAAGCCATTTGCTCCCCAAAACCTTGCTCGAGCAGCCTCAAAAATAGGGAGTGCTGTGGCTGGGATCCCATTCCCATCAGACCTGGTTTTTCTCCAGTTTGGGAGTTAAAGAATTAATATTTAAATCCTAGCTGGGGTGGTGAGTGATGGTTGTCATGTCCCAGGTGCTACAGGAAAGGACTAAAAAGGCAGAAAAATGCCTTTAGGGCAAGTATAGGGGCACAGCACTGGGATGCCCATCCCTGAGTGAGAAGAGAGCTGGGAAATACTGGAAAATAATGTTTTTTGGGGTATATTCAGAGCATCTTCCTTCCTGCAGCAAACTTACCTGGGCTCCCCCTTCCCTCTGGCTGGTTATTTACCCTGACGGCCACCTTAATTAAGGTGTGTGATTTTCAGGCCGTTTAAACCATCCAGGAGAGGTCTTGTTTATCCAGCAAGTGCATGGGGTAATGGCAATATTAATTAAAAATGTTCTTCTAAGTGAGGTAAGAAATCATGGCCGTGGAAAGCACTTTGCTGCTCTCCAGGATGAAGGGGGAGCTGAGTCCTGGAGCCTCCTCCAGGGATGCATGATGGGCACCATCCATCCCCCTGACCCTCTCCAGCCTGGTGATGCCAGATTTTGGTTGGGAAATGGGAGTGGGGTGGGAGTGGTGGTGGTTTCACACTGATTTCCAGCTTGAAGTGAAACACTGGGTCTGTTTTTCCCCCAAAACTCTGAATTTCCAGAGAATACAAGAAGCCAGGATGCAGCAGGCAGGTCCCTGGAAGATTTGGGGGCATGAAGAGCCAGAGCCAGGCTCCTGATGGATGTGGGGCTGAGGTGACCCCAGCACCAACCCTGGATGAGGATGGCCTCCTGTGCAGAGCTCCAGAGGTAGGGAAGCACCTTCCTGGGCATCCAGAGGAGGCTCTGGGGTGATGTTTAATTTCTTTGCATTTTTGGTGCTGATTTTTAGAGTGCTCAGCACCTCCTGCCTCCTTTTAATCCCTTTCTTCCTTGATACCCCAAAAACAAGCAGCAGATGCAGCCATGGACTATGGATCTCCCCAGCAATGACATTGCCATGCTGTCAACCTCACGGTCAGGGTGAAGCCTGGCGTGGGTCCACAGCTGAACCAGCACATCCATGGGGTGTGAGCGGCCACCAGCAGCCCTGAGAGAAGGTGAGGAGGATTTATGGGGTTTCATATGGATGCTATTAATCGTAAGGGAGAGGTGGGATGGAGGCTTGGATGCTGAGGTGCATCACGGCCAAGGAGGCTTTTTGGGGAGAAGGAAGAGGGAGGCAGCGGTGTCTGGGTGTGCTGGGAGCCCTCCTCGATGCCCAGATGTGGTACCCAGGGGTTGCATCCCCAACCTCACCCCTAACCCCACGTCAGGAGGAGCAGGAGAGGGCGACCATGTCCCGTGCCCCGCTCCGAGCTGCCCCTGAGCCGAGGTTTGCAGCCGAAGTCTCTCTCAGCCTCTTCTCATTTCTTTCTGGATTGGAGGCAGCTCCCAAATTCCTGCGCAGCCAAATCCTGCCTGGGGCTGCCAGAGAAGCTGGCCAGCAACAGGGACGTGCCGTTTCTGTACCCACAACACAGCCAGGGGAGCTGTGACTCCACGGGTGAGATGAGGGATGGAGCTCCTGCTCTCCAGAAGACATGATCCCAGCCCTGGGTCCTGCCCCGGGGAGGGCGTCTGGGGCTGCGGCTGCCTCCCCTTCATTGCTGCCTATTTATAAACAAAAAAAACCCCCCAACCCCACCCTAGATTCTCTCAACTTTACCCTCCCCATAACCTCCAGCTTTCCCAGCACATCCCACCGGGATTTACAACCCCCAGGACTTCCTGCGCTGCCTTTCAACGCGCTCGCCTCCTTCCCACCACCCATAAATCAAACCTCTTGGGTTGGGGTTGCTCCTTCCCCACTTCTTTATTTCTATTTCTCCTCCTGCTGCTGCTGCTTCCCTCAGTCCCCGATGGTTTGGGTGGACAGGTGAGGGGGGCAGCAACAGAGCAGCCCCAGGGGCACACGTTGGGTCTCCACATGTAGATGTGTCTCCACAGCAGATGTGGTGCTTCGAGACATGGTTTAGGGGTCAGGGAGATGTTGGGCAAAGGTGGGACTTGGTGATCCTAGAGGTCCTTTCCAACCTAAATGATTCTATGATTTAAAACTTGATGGCTGGGAAATGGGGCAGTTGGGAAAATCCTGCGCTGCTGGTCCAGACTAAACACTACTCCCTACATCTGAGCACCACTGGGATGCAGCCTGGAGGCCCTCAACGTTTGGGGCTTTCCATTGCATCCATCCCAGCCTGACCCCAGAGTGATTTTCCTGGCAGGCTGGGGAAAGCCCCACAGCAGGGTCAGACATCCCAGGCTGGCCGTGGGGCCCAGAAGGTCCACGGGGCTGCACACGCAGCATCCCCCAGCCCAGCATCCTCCCAGCCATGGTGGGGATGGGGAGCCAGCTCCATCTGAGGCCCCCCATGGGATCTTGATCTGGTCTTTCCACTGGTGACTCATGGAAAAATACTTGTTTTGCAGTGGCTGCTTGGCATGAGAGGGATTTCTGCCTTCGTGCCTCGCTCTCTTGACTTTTTTTTTAAAGATCTTTGGTGTGAGAACATCTGAGATCTGACCTTCCTACAGAGCTTGCCTCACCTGGAGGCATTTTCCCCCCAGCCTGTGTGCAGGGCTGGCTTTGCAAACCATGCTCCGTCGGCCGCCCGGGAAGCAGCCTGGTCTGGTTGTGCTTCCAGGCTTGAATATTTTGGGGATTATTATTCTTGAGTGGTTCTTATAAAACAGAGCAGGAAGCTTGGAGGGTTTCCACCGCCCCGCGCCAGCTCCTTGCATGCTGCTTTCAGCACTCCTGCTGTACCAGGACCCCCTCGAAGCCCCTTGGGGAGGTTTGTGGTGCAGACTGGGGTGATGGGGATGGGGTGTCAGTCAACCTGGGTGTTTTTGGGTGTCCAGAGGCAGGATGGGATGAAGTGGGACCTTGCCACAGTTCAGCTCCTTGCTGCCTCGTGGGGAACAAGCTGAATCCACTTTTTTCCCCCATCCTTCAGAGGGTATGGATGGAGCATTGCCCCTTCCTGGTGGGATCAGCCCATCCCAACCTGGCTGGTCCCAGAAGGAGCCTGGAGCAGCTCTATCTTTAACTGAATTGGCTTTTTACAATGTTTTTTTCTTGGAGACAGGCATGGAGAGGGATGCTCCTCAGTGCTCACCACCACCAGCTTGCCCTCCTGGGTTTTCACCCCTCTCACTGAGCACCGACCCCACCTCCGCTCTCTGCAAAGCACATTAGCATTATTTTTTTGTTTTGAGGATGGTTTCATTTGGAAACCAGGCTGGAAAATGATTTCCATCCCCCAAATTAGAAACAGAATCATAATAAAGCGCCTTGTTTTGGAGGGGATGGTGTGTGTCATCCCACAGCAATGAGGAGCTCGTGCTGAAGAGGAGCAAAGAGCTGTGAGTTATTTATTTTCTGTAACACTCCCCAAAGGTCTGGCTTGGCTCCGGGATGCTGCTCTGGCTCCTTTGTACCCGTGGATGGGGACAGCTGAGGCACCGCAGGCAGGGGACACCCACAGGTGGGTACAATTCCAGTGTGGGGGGATGGATCCCCCAATTTAGTGCTCCTTATGCTTGTTTTGGGGGAGAAAAGGGGCTTGTGTGGTGTGGTTTTCTGCCCTACTCTTCTCAAGGGGGTTGGGATGGAGAGCTGATGTGAAGTGATGGAGAAGGAGCCAAGGTTTTGCTGGGCTGGGCTGGAGGGAGGTGTGAGCAGGAGATGGTTTCTCCTTGGGATATTTTCTTTTTTCAACGAGGTGGATTAGAGAGATCTCACTGTGGTTTGTTCTTTCTACAGTCCCTACCCCCCAAAACCATCAAATCCTATGAAAACTGGGTCAGACTCTTGGAAAAAAAGAAGTAGAGCTGGGGCATTACCTACTTCTGCTTGGGATAGGCTCATCCCTGCTATCACCAGCCACCACAGCATTGCCAGAAAACTCTTAAAAATAATGTATTTTTAAAAATTGCAAAGGGTTCTCCCCATGTGCAGGCGTAGGGGCTGCTCAGGGGCTCAAAGACCCAATTTAAAGGCTGAATTCCTGCTGTGGAGGAGCCTTCACCCCACTATATTTCTCTCCCTGTTGTGCGCCCAAAAGTGGTGCTGGAGCTGTGATGCCCCATCTGCCTTTGGGGTGGGTTTAAGGGGGACTGGTCTGTGTGGAGCCAGTCACTGCGATTTAATAAGACACTTATTGTATGTTAAATATCAACAGCTGATAGGAAACATGTGTCCCTAGGATTAACAGCCGTGTAAAAGATAAAGCAGCGACTTAAACCTCCAAAGAGCGTGTTTCAAATATGGAATATGTAGCAACCAGGGTAATAAGGAGTGGGATGGGGAAGGTGAAACGTGTATCACAGATCACCATGTCCTGATAACATCACGACAGGGCTGGGACCAAGTTTTCTCCCACTGAGGTGATGCCCAGAGATGCTGGACAGCACAGGAGCAACGTCAGCTCCTTCTTCCCCCTATTTCTTCCTCCTTTCCCACCTCTCCCCTTTCTTCTTTTGATTTTTTTTTTTTTTCCCAGGCCCCAATTTCTCCCCTGTCGAGACAAACGCTTGGGCTAATTAGCAAAACGTGTCAAAGAAAATGATTAATGTCCCGGGAGGAGGTTTAGCTGCCTTTGTGCTGGCATTGCCTGACTTCTGCTCTTAAAGGTTTTATTAACAGATAAGGGAGCTGGTGACGGGCGAGCGACGCATGTGCTCTCTGGGGTGTTAAAGGGTTGGGGAAGGGGGGGACGTGGGGTGGATCGGGGTCACCCTCAGGGGGGAGAGGCGAGGGCTCGTGTTTCTCTGCCTCTGTGCGTGACCGTCACCGTGGTGTCTGGCCTTGGCAGGAGAAAAGAGGTTTGAAAAAAAAGAAATGGCTGAATGCCTCCTTTCTTCTTCCAGGGGCAGGTAATTTAATCTCATCAGCCGGGTTATGAATGTTTCTGTGTTACGGGGTTTTGCGTGGGTGCGTGTTCAGAGAGAGAGAGGCTTTAAGGGGGTCTCTCAGGGGGGATGTTCAAAGTGGAGCCCCAGGTTGGGGCTGAGTCCAGTGCTGGGGTGTGGGGATGGGGAAGGGGGCACAGCCGGGCTCCTGTGCTGCTTGTTGAGAGATGGAGGTGCTTGGGTATGGGTTTGCTGGACACCGTGGTCACAGGGGTGCTTGAGCCCCATGGGACATCCCTGCTGCTGTTTGCTGTGGGCTGAAAACCTCCATCCCAGGGGCCCCAGGCCTGGGTGGGCAGCAGAGGTGCAGGCAGGGAAACTGAGGCACGGTGCCATGGGGCTCCTGCCAGGACTGTCCTCATCTCTCGTGGGTTCATGCATGTTTTCAGCAACCCCCAAAGCACGACCAGTTCAGCAACCCCTGAAACCACACACTCCCCACAACCCAAAACCAGCAGCTTTTGCAGAGGGGTCTTGCAAAAAGCAAAAACTAATTGGCAGCTGCGGGATCACACCAAACCAGAGGTGGCAGTGCCAGGGCATCCCTGAAACCCCAGCTGGGACACAGCCTGGAGAGGATGAGGATGGTGGGAGCTCCATCACCAGCACACTTGTTATGTTTTTAAATTGTGATCAGTTTAAACCACCAATATCTGCCACTGCAGAGGGCTGAGCCACTCGGTGCATGCCAGAGGTGTTGGTGTGTGGGGGGGTTGGTTGGCAGGAGCCTCGGTGGGGGCTGCAGGGGCTGCTTCGTGAGGTTTTTCCCCAGCAAACAGACCTCTGGGCTTAATAAGCTATTTGTAAAACTCGCTCTGGATAAACAAGAGGCCGTGTGTCAGGCTGGGGGCGGCCTCCGCCGCACGGGGTGGGACCTCAGCACAGAAATATTTTCAAGATAAACAGAGGAAAATGAGTCCTGGAGGAGGCTGGAGCCGCTGGCAGCCGCACGCCGCTCCTCTCAGAGATATTTCGGGGCAGGATCTTGGCTTTCTGTGTGCTGAGGCTGAAAGATGCTTTTTTTTTTTGCCTCCAAAGGGAACCTCGCGTGCTGCTGACTCAAAAAGAAACCTGAGGAGAGGCTGGCATTGAAGGCAGCGGTGGGGAGAGGTGCAAAGGGCTTGCAGGGTAGTTTTGGGGTGAGGGTGAGGAGCTGGGATGTATGGCTGCTGCTGCAGGTCCCCCTCGGGCAGAGCTGCCATCCCTGGTGTGGTGGCAATATTGGCAGCATCGTCAATAGCAGCAGCAGAGCCACCTTGCCTGGCTGCTGGTGCCTCCTGCCCTCCATCAGCTCCTCCAGTCCCCCACACAGGTAGAGGCAATGTAGAGGTGTCCAGGACATGGGCACTGCCCTGTCCTCTGCCTGGCCCAGGCTGGGAATTGGGAAATGGGCTGGGCACTGTCCTTCCATCCCCTCTATCCCACGATCCTCACCATCCTTCTATCTCCTCCATCTCTCCATCTTTCCATCTCCTCTATCCTGCCATCCCCACCATCCTCTCCATCCCCTCTATCCCTTCATCTCTCCATCCTTCCATCCCCTGTATCCCACCATCCTCTCCATCACCTCTATCCCTCCATCTCTCAATCCTTTCATCCTCTCTATCCCTCCACCCTCTCCATCACCTCTATCCCCACCACCCCCTCCATCTCTCCATCCCTCCCTGCCCATCCGGAGCAGCAGCAGAGGTGCTGCCCTGGCAAGGTAGCACAGGGGACAGGGTGAGTGCCCTGGGATGGGCTCTCACAGCAGCATTCCTGCATCCCAATGGCATGGCTGAGCAGCATCCATGGGATGGCCCAGCAATGCCTGGGGCAGCATGGTCCTGTCTAGACAATGGCTGTCTGGCCCCCTTGGGAAGGCTAAACTGGGCAGACTGGGGTGGGGGAAACTCTCCTTTCTCCTTGCCCTGCAACTTTGCAAACCTGCCTTGACCGTGTTATGTGTCTGCTCTGGAAACTGCAACCATGGGGTGATGCTCGGCTTGGGGAGATGCTCGGCTTGGGGTGATGCTCATCTTGGGGAGATGCTCGGCTTAAGGAGATGCTCGGTTTGGGGTGATGCTCAGCTTGGGGTGAAGCCCGGCTTGGGGAGATGCTTGGCTTGGTGCAATGCTTGGCTTGGGGAGGTGCTTGGCTTGGGGCACAACGGCTGGGACCTGCTGGCAGCCCCAGCAGCTGAGATCTCCCAGCGTGTCTCTGCCTTTCTTCCCCACCCCCAGCAAATTTAATTAAAAGTCATTCAGATTCCTTTGAAAGAAAATGTCATCCGTCGACACAATTACACTTTAACTAACCAAAGCTGTTACAGTTCCTATATATATTGGAATCAGGCTGTCGTTATTAGTTCTAAGTAAGTAATTTATTCCCATTATTGTGTTCAAATTACAGGATATTACCCCCTGGGGAAATAATCCTGTTATTTGAAATGTAAAAAAGAATTCACATGGACAACAATGGATTCCTAAATGAACCCAACAAGAGTCCCCAATCCAAGTGCAGCATCACTTGCCTTGGAGAGAAAAATCTAAAGTTGCTTTAAAAAACCCCCACACTTCCCTCCTCTCTTTTCCTCCTCCCACCCCAACAGAGGTAAATAGGACTCCTCTTCTTCTTCAAAAGCCTCTGTTTATAGAGGGAATCCTGGATGTGCAGGAATTTGGGGTGCAGATGTCTATGTGTGTGTGTGTCCCCTTATTGTGGTGGTGGGAGGAGAGCCCCGGGATGGTGGGATGAGAGTGCCCAGCACAGCTCAGGGGGTTTCTGCTGGAGCTGGGAACCATCAGCTTTCCCTGGTGAAGAGTTTCCAAGGCTCTTTGGAAATACTGTTGCCTTGATCAAGATCTTCAGCAGAGCCAAATAACAGCTTGTCTCTGCAGCACCCAAACATAAGCAACTAATTTGGACCACCGAAAGGATAAAGGGGGAGGAAAAAAAAGGAGAAAAGAAAGAGAAAGAGGAGGAAGAGGGAGGGGAGGGAAGAAAATCAGATACACTTGTAACCTGATTACAACAGCCAGCTATGTGTGCAAAATCACAATGCAGCTCTATAATTAAATCTCTCTTTCCCCCTCCTGCCGAGCTCTTTCCTCTAACAGGCATGGTACAAAAACAGTCGTTAGGACATCAAATTCCAGCTCCGACAAGAGGGGACTTTTTTTGTCTATAGCTGCTCGGCTCGTCTTTAAGGAAATAATTATTATAAGCCCAGTGCTGCTGGCTGATGAGCTGTGTAGAGCAGAAAGGGCTCATCTTGTCCAATTGCTCCTTCTCTGGGCTGTGCAGGGGATTGGGGTGATGGGAATGGAGAGGGGACAGCCCTGGGAGCCAGCCATGGACACCCCCTCCTTGGGATGGGGTTTGGGGTGAGAGGAAACACTGGGGTCCAACAAGGTGCTCGAGGGCTTGGAAACACAGATGTTTCTTCTCCTCTTGCCCCACTGAATCCTTCTCATGCATTTTAGTATCAGCAGTTTGGTCCCTGGTGTAGGCTGTGGCAGGGACTCCCAGGAGGGTGTGATCACTGGGTGGGGGCAAAAAACACCCATGAGGGATGTGAGGAGCCAATGGCTTCCTGAACACGGGGAAAACTCCTGCTGTGCCATCTTCCCAAGGGTTTCTAACCTGCCTAATGTTTGGCTTCTCTGTACTGTGGGGGCAGATCTTGGGCTGTGAGGTGATGGAGGGGATGGTCAGGAGGGGATGGAGGGATGTGCTCAGGAGGTGATGGAGAGATGCTCAGGAGGTGATGGAGGGATGTGCTTAGGAGGGGATGGAGGGATGCTCAGGAGGTGATGGAGGGATGTGCTCATGAGGTGATGGAGGGATGTGCTCATGAGGTGATGGAGGGATGCCTGCAAGATGGTGGAGAGATCCTCACATGAGGTGATGGAGGGATGCTCATGAAGTGGTGGAATGATGCTCGTGAGGTGATGGAGGGATGCTGCAGAAGGGTCTGCCTTGACAAACCCCAAAGGGACTGGGGAGAGGAGCCCCCAGCGTGGTGGCTGCTGTCAGGGCAGGGCTGGCAACTTTCCCCTGGCCCTGCCTGTTAATGACTTTGATTTACTCCGCGTTCGTCACCGGGCTATTCCCATCCCTGTGACACCCAGCACGTGCTCCTGCTGGCAGCTGCAGGCTGGATTCAGCCTTAGGGACCTATTTCCTCACAGGCAGGTTCCTGCTTGCTGCTTCGGGGTATTTTTGGGAACAGGTTTTGCATCCCATCTTCTTTTCCACTAGCAAGTCCGGGATGGGGGGCACACTGAGTGTCCTGCAGTGATGGTGCAACGACTCACAGCATGGTGGGGAGGGTGAAGGAAAACTCCTGGCATCAGGGGACACACCAATGGGTCCCAGAGTGTGAGGTAGGGATCAGTGAGGCAGGATCTGGTGACCACACCTCGTCGTGGCAGGCCAGGCACGTGTAGAAAAGCAAGAACCAAGCGCAGGCTCTGCAATGGGGAATTTGGAGGCTGCTCCAATAAAGCTGTGGATGTTTGGTTTTAATGGCAATTAACAGCTGTTAAAAGGTGAAAGATCTGCTCGAATAACACCTAGAGCTTCTGGTGCCTTTCATGAAGGGATTTGAAAATACTTTGGTGAGTGTTAATTTTAAGCCACGATAAGGTGCCCCGGGGAGGTGGATGGGTTTACCTCGTTTGCAGGCGGGGAAGTCGGGGCACGGTGAGGGGACAAAGCTTTTAACACCAGCAGTGGTGGTGAAACCCCTGCCTGGCTCTGCAAGAGGGACAGGACCAGCACCAGGGCAGTTTTCACCAGCATTCCCCCAGGTCTTTTATTTTGGGGGGAGATTAAACTCAGTGCAAACCCAGTGGTACTCAGTTTAACCTTCAGCAGGACCCTGGTGCTGGTGGTGGGGGCACGTAGGAAATCGTCTCTCCCTGGGAGATGCAGCAAATCTGGATTTTCCAGTTCCTGGAGGGCTCTGCTTGTTTAAATTAGAAGCAGATAGGAGAGGTGAATTTTAAGAAGGACAGAGCAAAGGCACACAAGTATGCAGTTAACTTCTAAACTTCTTCCTCTGCATCTCCCGCTGAGTAAATGCTTTCGGAGCTTCAAACCACAGCTTTTAATATCTCCTTAACATGCCCCGCGATTCCTTCCCCCCCTGTCAGAGCAGCCATGAATATTTTCCACGTCGAAATGTTTTGTATGCATACAAAAGTACCTGCAGCTCCTGTGGGCCGGGCTCTGGAGAAGCCAAGGGGAGCTATTTTTCTATCAAACCCCAAAATAGCACATGCTGCTGCCTCCTGCTCGCGCGTGTCCCGCAGCCACGAGGGGATTTTTGATTTAACTGACAGATCAAGGGGAAAAAAAAATCCCCATTTTGCTCCGTTGATGGAGAAGATCTTGTCGTTTGCAGCTCCGTGTTCCCCTTTGCCTGGTCCTAGGGTTGTTTCAAATGCAGAATCTAGGGTGTTAGACGGGGGGTTGTGGATTTGGGGAGGTTTCCCATGGATGGTTCTCTGCTAAACCACATTTTTTTGCTGCTGGAAGGTGTAACTGCTGTTTTCGTGCCTCACAACTGATTTAGCAGCCAAAAAAGCGCGGGCAGTGATCACAGCTTTGGGATTCGTGCTCCTCTCACAGTTCTCTATGGGCTGTCTGTGTCAGCCCTCCTCCCTGCCTAGATTTTTTTCACCCTGATCTTGGATTTAAAAAGCTTATTATTGGGTAAAAGGGGAAAAAACAAAAGAAACCCACCCTGATTTATCAAAGATCCCACGTAGCTGTGAGAGAAGCACGGTATGAGGGGCTCTGTGGAGGATGTGAGGGCATCTTCATGTGGGGGGGTCCCAGCTCGGGGTCTGGGGATGCCAAGTGGGTGCACAAGTGGCAGAGGGGGGGAAGTGGGGTGAGTTTGTGCACATATAACTGTCCTCCCGTGCTGGGCAGGGGGAAAAACCCACCGGGCTTTATTTGGACTTGGAAACCAGGCTGCAGGTTGGGAGATGTTTGGCTTTGCAAACCCGGGAGCTGCGGGATGGGATCTGCTGTGACTGAGGTGGGGGCACCAACCACATCCCTGTGTCCCCCCTGGGACCATCTCCCACGCCAAGGGCCACGGTCAGTGGGGTGGGGATGGTGTGAGGATGCTGCAGCCTCCGGCTGCTCCTGGGCTATGGGTACAGCCCCTGGGGAGAGGGGGGATTTCTGAGGTTCCCCCCCACCCCATGCAAAGCCCGCAGCCAGGCGGGGTTTATAATCAGCCAGGATTTATGGAGAAAAACGAAATCCCGAGCTGTTCTGGTCATTAATCAGGAATTCTTTGCTCCGTTCCCAAGCTGTTTTCCCGGGGGATCTCCTCATCGGGACCCCCCCACCATACTCAACCCCCTCCCCATGTATGGCAGGGGGGTGGGGATCATAGGGTTTTAAATTACCTCCACCCCCCTCCTCGATGAATAAATCCCCCGGGATCTATTGAAATAAATCCCAGCGGGGATCCCTTTGCCT
>VYZX01023850.1:381578-435574 GCA_013401335.1 Brachypteracias leptosomus | reverse complement strand
TGAGAAAAAAATTTTTCTGGCCAACCTCCAGCCAAGCCAAGTGCGGGTTGTTCCTTTTTTTTTTTTGTTGTTGTTGTTGATTTAAAATTTTTTTTCTTTTTTTGTGTTCTTTTTTTTTGTTTTCTTTTCTTTCCCCTCCCAAAGTTTCCTTTTCTGGTGCTTCCCTGAAATCCAGGCAGCCTGGGAAGGAGGCAACGAGCTCCGGTCGAGCCAACAAAGCGTTGCTCCTGCCGCCGTCCGCGAGCTTGGGCTGGGAGCGAGCCTCCGATTTGGGGCTCCTCATGGAGGGAAGGGGTTTTGTGATCCTTCCAGTATTTTTTTATTTAATGTATCCTTATTTTTATCCTCCTTTCTCTGAAGTCTTTTTGGAAATCCCTCCTATCCCCACCAGCCCCTCCATGATGCCCGGCTCTCTCCGCGCTCTCCCCGGGATGATTGCTCGCCAAGCTCGCTCGGTGAGAGCAGCTTCTCCGTGGCCATTCCCAACCAGGTTTCAATGCAGTGAAAAAATACGTACAACTAACAGCTGAAACTTCCATTATACCGCAGCAGTGGGATAGGCAGGAATTATTATTATTATTATTATTATTACTATTATTTTTTTTTTTATGGCTTTAACAATATCGTTTGAAATGAGGATCGCTTCCTGCTACGACGGGCCCTTTGTAGGTTTGCATGTTGGTGTGTGGGTTGGTCNTTTTTTTTTTTTTTTGTCTGGGGTATTTTTATCTCCCCCCTCCTTCACTTCCTACTAAAGCAAAATACGATCTCAGCAAAAAATTTATCTGGACAATCTCCAGCCAAGCCAAGTGCGGGTTGTTCCTTTTTTTTTTTTGTTGTTGTTGTTGTTGTGCTTTTATTTTTCAGTTTGTTTTGTTTTTAGGAGGGGTGGAAAGCAAAAGGCTTGTGCAAGGGGTTAAGAAAAAGTGGGCAGGAGGCGAAGCCTTTAAATAGAGCCAGTTCAAACCGATCTTTAAATACCGCCGGGCTGAAGAAAGAGACTGTTGAATCCGTCCCAGCGTCCTCCTAAAATAAATACGCCCCTGTAAAAATAGCACGATTGGCCATATTTGAGAATCCAGTTATCGCCGGCGCCGGCTCCTTGTTTTTCTCATACCCTCTGCTCCTTACGGCTGCCCGGGCTCTGCCCCAGCACCCAAATACGGGTGCTGGGCTGTGTCCGGTGACCCCCAGACCCTCCTCTCTTCCTTTGGAGGGGTTTCTATTCCGTGATAGCGTTTTGGTTGCTACCAGGAGGGTGAGGACAGAAGCCCCTTTGTTGGAAGCGCCGAGGCGGGAGCGGAGCTTCCATCCCATGTCTCCCCCCCCCCCGTGTTCTTGGCCATCACCATCTCCCCGTCCCCAAGGAGGGCAGGGGGGTTCTGGGGGCTGGAGAGCAGCTGGGTGCTCCCGATGGGACCCGCTGAGGTCTGGAGGAGGAAGGTGACTGTTTGCAATGGAATTTCATCCCTGGCAGCGGCCAAGCTTGCCGGGAAGACCTTGCCTAAAAAGAGTCTGGAATCAGTGGAGTCTATTAAAGCAGCAGCTCGCTCTGCTCTGCAGCCCGCGCCTCAAAATCCAGGGGGGTTGTTGTTTTGCTCCTCCCTACCCCTCTATCTTCGGGTCCAAGCGAGTGTCCTGGGCTCGGCTCCATCCCGCGGTGGGTGCGATGTTCTTGGCAGCTTCTGTGTTTTGGGGGAGGTGGAGAAGACTCCCTTGGACTCACTTGCAAAGGGGTGCTCTGGGACGGCGTCGCTGCCAGGCAGCGGGTCTGTGTGCGAGCAAATAGCATCCACATGCCAAAAAGACTGGGTTTAAAATAATAATAATAAAAAAACCTCTTTTTTGCCATGTACTGAGGTATCCTTTCTTGGGTGGGATGCGTATGGGGGACTGCGCAAACAGATCCCTGTCTGTATAAAAGGGTGCCCAGGCTTTTCCATTAAAATGTTTCAGAAACACTTACCAGTGCCTGGGAAAAGGGACACACCTGCACGAGCAGAGCTGACTTTGTGTAAAATCCAGCTCCAAGGCAGCGAGGAGAGATTTGGGTTTGCTTGCTTTCCTACTCCCACATTAGCATATGCATTCAGATGCAGGGATTTAAGGTGGATTGGGGACCATCCCTGCTTCCAGCCCCCCTGTGCCCAGGGAGAAGTTTTCCAGAGAGCTGGGCCAGGTAGGAGTGTAGGGGGAAAAAAATAAAATACCCTCTTCTCCCTTCCCCCCCAACAAGGGTAGCTTTGCTGTGCCAGCAAAATCCCCCTGTAGCCATCCTTATAATGGCAAAATTGTGCTTCTGCTGAGCCCGCAGATTTTGCAGAGGAGGCTTTGCCGTCGGCAGTGCCAGCAGAAGCACAATTTGCTCATGAAACTGCAGCCAGGCTAAAATTGCTTGGCTGGTGGGAGACCCTGGGTAGCACTGATGTGGTGCTGTGTCCATCTCTGGGTTGGGGGACAGCGGAGCTCCCGGAGCAGCCCTGGGATTTTTGGCTGTGGTTGGACATGGCTCTTCTTGGTCACGTTTTGATGGTGCAAGGAAAATGCCATCGGTGTTTAATGGCCCTTGAAATTGCGGTTCCCCCTCCCTGCCCGCCCAGGGGGTGGTGCGAGGGGCTGAGCTCCTTGGGGCAGGGGCTCCCGCGTAACACCGGGAGGAATGTGGACTGGCCGGAGACCTGCCCGAGGAGATGTTTCTCCTCCCTGGGGAAATCAGATGCTTTTTGGTGCGTGTTTTCATGCGGGGCAGTGAGCACCGTCCCAGTAGAGCTCCGGGAGGTGATGCTGGTCTGTGCTGGGCAGGGATGTTGTGCTTGGACCCGTCACACTCTCCCGTTTGCACCCGCTATCCCTGGGGGTGAAGGAAGCGCTTGGCCATTAAGTGATGTCCCTGCAGCTTTCTTGGGTCTGCGGCCAACTCTGAGCAAGGCAGGAGAGGTCTCCTTGGTTTTTCTCTAGGGATGACATAGCAGGGAAAAAAGGGGCTTTGCATTTTTGGGAGTTTCCCACTCCGAGCTCCCGAGGTGCCTGGGATGCATTTCTCTGATGGTTTCCCTGAGGTTCTGATGGATGGGTGGGGTGTGGGGTGGCATCTCCATCCTTCAGGAGGGCTGGGAAGGAGTGTCCGTGTCCTCCAGCCCTTGTTGAGGTTCCCATCCCAAGTGGTGGTAGCTGGCGCTAGGGACACTGGGCTTGGACTGCGGACAAGAGCCCAAGGGCCAATGTGGTGACGTAAACTTGCCCCGAGCAAGGTCCTGCGGGATCCTCTGATCTGTTGGGCTTTCTAATACCTGCCCCAGCTGGAGGAGCAGGAGCCTGGCCCTGCCTCAGATATGCGGCGCTGGTGAAACTGTGTTTTACTAGCATGGTTTCTAGCAGCCCTTGCCCCACACCCAGCACCCAGTCTTGGTGGGCTTAGACAACCACTGATCCCAACCCCAGGGAAAATTTGATCTGGAGGATGTACCAGTGCTAGAAATCCTAGCCAGGGATGACATGGGCACCGGGCAGGTCACTGGCATTGGGGACAGGCTCCTGCTCTTTCCCAGCACAGCAGCTGTTGGAGAAATGGAAATCGCCGAGAATTAATCTCTCAGCAGACGTGGTTAGTAGAGCAGGGCTTTCGTAAGGGAAATTTTAGATCTTCTTCCTCGGATAACCCAGGCTAAAGCTGAAATTAGTTTATAATTATATAGCAAATAACCCCCCATCTTGTCATTTCACCATCTTCTGATGAATATGGAAATGAGCATTGTTAGGGAGAATTAACGTCCTTACGGCAGCCTTCCAGGTGAGCGCCTTGCGGCTGCGGCCGGCGGGAGGGTGTTGGATCACCTCGTTTGGCTGGGGTGAGAGCCCGACGAGTCGAAACAAGGCTCCGTGTGTTTTCAGCATGTACTAAACTGGTCCAGTTAAAGCTTCAGGCGTGAGGTGGTGCAGGGGATCGGGGCCAGGCTGGCATGTGCTGACATGCAAGCTGCCGTGCCGGGACGAGGAGATGTTGGTCTGGGTTAGGTAACACGATCCAGCATAGCCCGCCCGAGGTGCTGAGGACAAGGGAGGGCTTTGTTCTGCCTCGCTGCTGAAAATGGAGAGTGCGATGGGCTCTGAACCCACCCTAAAATGCAGGCGGGGAGCCGAGGGTCCAGGGTGAGGGACCAATGCTGCGCCCAGCTCCAGGAGCCCCTCGCTGGCTTTCCGGCTGGGGATGCTCTTTAAAAAGCCAAGTTTGGGAAGGGGAGCACTCTGGTGTGACCTTTCCTTGGCTGTGAGCATCTGGGGGTTCCCTTCTCCCCGTGTTCCCCTCTAGCCCCATGCTCTACGACGGCACAGCTGGATGTCCACACTCTGGAGAAAACCACCACATCTCTCTCTGCTGTTTATTTGCTTTGCTAATCATTCGCTTCTCTCCAGCTCTTTTAAACACCGAGGGGATGGCAACCACAGCAACCCTTTATCCCGGTCCCCATGGGCTCTGGCTGGGGAGACCGGCGCGGTGAGAGCCGTACGGCAGCACGGCGGTGCTGGTGACGGTGCTGGTGACAGTTGGGCTCTCTCCCCACGCCGCCAGGATCAGCTGTTGGGTGCACAATATGCTCTGGTTTCCCTCTCCAGCTGTTCTCACTGACGGTTATGGGAAGCGAAAGGTAGTTGAGAGTTGGTATCTCTGCATCAAGGAGGTGACGGGCAGAAAGGAGGGAGTGAGGGAGGCATCGCTGTGTCTGAAGCAGTTTTTTTGTTTAAATCCAGCGAAATTTGTAATAGCGGCAAAAAAGATTGAAGTGACCTTGGGAATAAATTTTATTGCCAGCATAGCAGTGGCCAAAGAGCCATTTTGAAGGAGAGGGATGCAGCAGGCAAGCTGAACATGGTGGGCTCGCAGCGATGCGAGATGTTTGGGAGAGAACGTGCCTTTTTAAGGGAAAAATGGAGATTTTAAGGTGCTCGGATCTGTGTCCCCAGCAACTTCTGCAAAGGTTGCTCCTCTGCCACCATCCATCTTACCCCGCCGCGTTACTGCGAGCAAAGAGCCCTTTTTATGGTCAGTGGTTAGATCTATTGCCTGTGTTTCCCTTCCTGCCCCCGATCCCTTCTCAGCAGAATTCCCCGTGGCTCGAGTATGCTTTTAATACATTAGGTTTAATTGCTTTTAATTAAAAAAAAAATAAAAATAATAATGGAAATGGCCAGTGTGCTCGGGAGGGAGGGTTTTTGAAGGGATTCAGCTCTTTGCTGCTCGCAGGCAGTGCCGGTAGTGGCGGGTGAATGAAAGAGCCCCGTGTTATCGCCGTGCAGCGGGTGTAATTCTGGTGGCTTGTGTCCTGATCTGCTGGCCGAGGAGACATCCCACATGCCGTGTCACACGCAAGCCAAGCGGATAATCCTCCAGCGAGTAAATACCTGGGCAGATGAGTTGTAGATGGGCACAAGCACCTTCCTGGGAGCGGGTGAGGCTGGGCACACACCTTTCCCCAGCTGGGCTGTGCTGACGGGCGCCCCGTGCCGTGTTGTGCTGGGGTTTCCCTTTGCAATCTCAGCGCTACAGCCGGGCTTTCTCCCTAATGAGATTAGTGACACAAAGCAGTGATTCTTCTGCTGCTTTTAATGGATGTTCGGGGTTTGTGCGGGCTCGGAGATTCCTACTTTCATCAGATGAGCTCTCTATATGACTGTTCTGTGGACACATCTTCCTTTCCTCGGCTCCAGGGCTGACATTCGTATTGGCACGAGTGTTTTTGGCTTTTCCCTCCCGTGCTTCTCTGCCTCCTCTCCTCCCCAGCCCCAGCTGTGGTGAATTTTATCTTCTTGCTTTGAATCTCACCATCGACCTGAGCCTCTTCCGTTTGTGGAGGACACGAAAGCCTGATGGCCTTCCCTGGCCAGGCTAAAAATGCATCTGTGAGAAAGGAGAAACGCAGAAGTCGCTCTTGGATCGTTCCTGCAGGTGCTCCTTGGTCTCCCCAGTCGAGATGTGCAAACACCTACGTGTGTGTGTGTGTATATATACATATATAGGGCATCCATCTAGTGCTTCACCTGAGGGAGGACTGGCTGTCCCTGCCTTGTGGCATCGGGGCCAGGTTGGCAATTTGTCAAGAGCCCAAGGGCTGTGCTTCAATTTGAATACGGATTTGCATAATTCATCAGGAATTAAACCTCACCGCCATAATATTTGCCTCTGCGTTTGTCTCCCAGTATCAGCGGCAGGGAGGTGTGTGGTGTTGGGCGTTTGCTGGCAGCAGAGACCCCTTCACTTCATGGTTCTGTGCTTTTTTGGTGCAGAAAAGGTGGCGTGGGCTGATGTTCAGAAGGATGTGGGGAGGGCAGAAGCCTCTGGAAGGAAAAAGGGCTGAACATGGGACATGGGCACAGGCTGAGCTTCTGAGCCTGATTTCCTAAGGAAAAGAGGCTTAGGGGATCGTGCTCCATCTGTGGATCTCGTTCTTCCACCCCCAGATGTCCACAGCTTGTTGCTGAATTCCTCCCGGGTTGGCTTTGGTCCCTGCAGATGCTGTGGAGGTCAGCTCTGGGCTCTGGGAGGAGGATGCGTTCACCTCCATGGCGCACAGAGCCATCCATGCAGGTGCCTCCAGCTTCACCTTGTGCTTGGCCCCCCGGACACACCATATCCAAACAGGAGTCGTGAAGCCAGAGCTGACAGGACTTGGTTGGATCATTGGTGATGTCCTCGCTCCAGCCCTGGGGTGTTTCTGCAGCCGGTCCCCCATCGCTGCCGGCACCCCCGTGTTGTGCAGTGATTGCTGTTTGCTGATCACACACTTGCTGGCGTTCAGGTCTGATGAGGGTGTTGCTCCGTGCCTCAGTTTCCCCTTGCAGTGTCACTCCCTTTTACAAGGGACCCTGAGAGGTTCTGGGCCACGGCAGCTGCTTCGTAAACAAGAAGGTTTAAAATAATCGGTGACGGAGGCTGCATCTCCCAGGGCTTTGAGTCATCCCGGCTCGTGCCGGCTGCGCCTGGCAGGGGCCTGGGAGGCAAAACAAACCCACATCCAGCTGCTGCCTCCTCGCCAGATGTTAGTGGTGGGGTGGCTGGGTGGGTTTTGCTGGTGGACCTGCCAGCAGAGCAGATTGAGCTGCTGCGGGGAGATGCTACCTCTGGTGGCCATGGTGAAACCAGTGGCTTGGGGCTGTCCCCAGCTTTGGGACTTGCAGTTGGACCACTTGATTTCTTGAGGAAGGGGCCAGATGAGCAGCCCTGGTCTGGCACCGTGTGGGCTTGGATTTGCAGGATGGGGGGTGCTGAGGCTCCTTCCAGCACACTTGGGCTTGGTGGGGACCGGGAGGTCAAGCAGGGACAAACCTGGGGGTGATCCCGTGGTGATCCATCAGCAGAGGGGGGGCAGCCAGGGCAGTGGGTGACCATGGCCAGTGCTGGGAAGCCAAGGGGAGGAGAGGGCAGGTGGCATTTACCTTTCAGTGGGCACCCCGGTGTACGTCCGTCCACAGGGCTGGCTGCTGCCCATCACACAGCGGTGTTTAATTTCTCAATGGGAGGGCAGGGAGATAATGCTGCACAGTCCCATTTAACCTGCTGGTGACCTGGTCTTAAGTCATTGTGGCTGAAAATAAACCGTGTTCCCTCCAGGGCACGGCTAATGGCGCTGGGAAAGCTGGGATCTCGCTTTGAAGGCTGATTTAATTGCTGCTGGCAGGCACTCGGTGCAGGTGATGTGGGGACCAGCACCCGTGCCATCCCACAATAACCTCCCCCACCAAGTGCCTGTAGCTCTCCTGGCTCTGGCAGCGAAGGGTAACGAGCTCATTCCTAATGAAGGCATCCCAGAGCTGACCATGGGTGTTGCTGGGTTAATGATGCGGGGAGCTTGCTTGTTTGCATCCTATCTTCTGCACCAAGTTGGGGTGATAGGAAAAATAAATAACAAAAAATGTGGTGGGTTAAATTTCTGTGCTTAAGAAGGACCTACAGTGAAGGTGTGTGCCCAGTGCTGGGAGCAGAGTCAGTCCCAGGGCTCCTGTGCTGGCCATCAGTGGCTGGAGGGTCTTCATCACGATGAAGGATGGACCAGAGCAGAGACATTTTGATGCTGTCCTAGAAAATCAGGAGAGGAAAGCGAGGCTACAGTCTAGCAGCTACGTTCTGCATTCCTGGGGATTCTGCTAATCAGTTTGAGAGTTAAAATGACTATTTTTAAATTTTCCATACAGTATCTTAGTAAACGTGGAGCTGTAGAGCCCACAGAGCCGCTCCTTGCTATTTGAGGAAAGCTGTGTGGCTCTGTGGTGAGAGCCTGGAGGTTTTGGTGGACCCCCATTGGGGTGTCAGGTTTAATTACGCCAGCAGAAAAGGAGAGACATCCGACGTGGTGGGAGATTTCAGGCTGGTTATGCAGAGGAGAAGCTTCTGCTGTAGCAGCTGACGGTGACCCAGGGGCGTTGACGCTGGTTGGAGTGTTCGTGCATCGGGATTAACGTGAGACTGTGTTGGTGCTTCCCAGACTGTGTGTTTCAGGCTGTGCAGACCAACTGTGCATCATGTCAAGGGTCCCAGTGGGATGGTTTCCATCCTGGCCCCTCCAGCCAGAGGCAAAGCCACCTTCCCTCTGCTAGAGGGATTCGTGTCCCCACCTGGGTGGCTTCTCGCTGCTCCCCATAAAGACACTGCCAGCACGGAGCTGAGGAGTGACCTTATGGGAGATCTTCAGGTCATCTCATAGGTGTCCTTCTGGCCCAAAGCCTGAAGGTGCAGGTAAACCTCAGATTACATTTGCTTTGTTGCATGGTAGAAACCGAGTCTGCAGGACACTGTGGGCAGAGCTGGGGCGTCAGCACCGATCCCTTGAGCCCTTGCAGCCACTACTTCCCATTTTCTCCTCCTCCACCATCTCCGAGGCTTGGGACTGTTCCAGCTCCTGGGTGAGGAGGAGGTGAAGCAGTAGGGCTCAGCCTGATATTTCCATGGTGGCAGGGAACCCTGCTGTGCCCCACACATGCACCCTGCCCTTTGGTTTGCCTTGGCTGCAGGAGATCTGGTGATTCACCCGCCATGCGCGGCACCAGTATGGAACTGGTGTGGCACTGGTATGACACTGGCACCTGGTAAATGGCTGCTTGTTGGAAACCCAGCGCGGTGTTCCTGTGCTGACGCAGCTGCCAGCGGTAGTAAATATTGAGCAAGAGGTTTAAAAAAAATAAAGCAGCCTGGACGTGGAGTCCCACGTGGAAGAAAATAAAATTAAGAGAAACAATAGAGAGCTGCGCTGAGCTGGGGGAGGAACTCGCCTTGGCTTTTAAGGTGGTGATTTCGGGAGCTGAAGGAAAGCAGTGTGGTGGTGGTGGAGCTGGCAAAGGCCAGGAGAGAGGAATTCCCACTGGAGGATGCTGTCTCCAAGCTCACCAGGGCCCTTAGAAGATGAAACGAGGAGTTAAATTGATCTGGCTCTTCTATATCTGGGGGATGAGACTAAAGGTTTTCAGAAGACCTGTAGAATTGAAGCTGTAAATAAAGGTTTTGAAGCCACTGCCAGCCCCGTGACACGGGGTGTAAATATGGCAGGGGTTGGGTTTTGGGGTGGAAGGTGGTTGGTTGTGATGGTGGCAACAGCGTGGGGCTGTAGGGATGGGGACCAGCCACCCCTGGGGTCCAGGCAGATCTGATCCAGGTGCTTCATTTTCATCCCAGAGTGTGGTGGGGCTCGTATCACTGGTGTCTTGTGTGTGGCATAGAGTCAAGGCAGTTCCTGTGCTTCTGGTATCCCAGCAGACAGGGGAGGAGGTGGCAGAGATTGACATGGTTGGCTCTCCTGGCTCTCAGCTGCTCTCAACCTTAAATATGTGTGTGAGCAACAGCTCCAGCCATGCTCGTGGTGCTGCATCCCCTGCATCACAAGGCAGAGATGGGGAGATGTCTGCTGGAGAGGGCGCCCTGAAAGAGTCCCCCCTGAGAAGCTGCTGCTTCTGCAGGGAGAGGATCCAACGCACAGATGATGGTGAGCATGGGCAGCTGCTGCTGGTGTGGTGAGACAGGTCCCAGTGGGGCTGGTGGCCGGCTGGTACTTGCTGTGCTTGGACTTCTCCCACTTCTGCTCCCTCCCTGCTGGGGAAAGGGGACTTGGGAGGATGTGAGTGTCTATCCAGCTGTTTGTGGCATGGACTGGTGTCCCAGTTGGCTGCCTGTGAGGCGCTGCAGGCTGGACTGGGGGAGAGGTGACTGTGCTCCCGGCCAAGGGCGGCTGCGGCTCCTGCTCCGTGCCAGAGCTCCGGCTGCAGCAGCGCTGGAAATCTCCCTGCGGAGCCCAGAGTTGGAAACATCCCATGGAAATAAACCCAAAGCCTTGCTGCTGTGCTTCCCAGCCCCTCTGGGCTTGCACTAGAGGGACTGCAGGGCCAGACTTTTCAACTCAGACCCCTCTAAGGGTGCCAGCTTGCTTCCATCATGGCCCGGGCAGGATGGGGTGAGATGCTGGCAGATGGAAAGATTTCATAAGTGGCAGAAACCCGTTAACGGGCAGACAGGGCCGTTGGGGGAGAGTTACTTCACTTCTCCCAGGGAGCTGGAGGCTGCCGGTTTTCCGGTGATGGGGCTGTGGCTTCTTGGGCAGAGATAGCTCATGCTGGAGCTCAGCTTTAGGGTGTGCTTGGCAGTTGGCATTGAATGTGGCAACCTTCTTGCCTGTCCAGGCCACCAGAGCTCTCAGGCAGCTGTGTCCCTTTGAGGTGACAGCAGGGACCAAAGAGCCATCCCTGGGTGTGAGCAGAGAGGTTTTGCAGATGCTGCTTCTCCCTGGTGCTGCTGGCTGGTTTGGAAAAACCAGGCCAGAGGAGTGAATTCCCCATTGGGTAGTGTCTATGTTGATCCCCCTTGCTGTCCTTGACCCTTGTGGGTGCCCAGGTGAGCTGTCACCTCTGTGCTGGGTTGGCAGCCAACATGGAGGGCAGTGCAGGGATGCCATGAAGGCAGCTGGATTGGGCTGGAGCAGCTTTCCCAGCACTGACACACACACGTGTTACATCAGGCATGCAGCCTGGCTCGTCGGCTGGAGCTGTGTCCATGGGGGGGATACATTCAGCTCCAGCATGTCCCCCTCCTGCCTGGCTCTTTCACAGCCCAGGCTTGGCTGACTTGTCCAGCTGGGGCAGGGAAGCAAAAGGGACCGAGATGGAGAGAGTCTGCAGGTGAAAAACTCTGGGTGACCATCAGCGCATGGCAGCCTGCTCTGCTGTAGACATGTCCACCTGCCCACCTTTGCCACCTCGGCCAGGAGATGTTTCCTGACAGCTCCGTCCTCCAGGGGAGCTTTAGGCAAACCCTGAGCGGGCTGAGCACGTGGGGCCCATTTCCCTCTCACTTCCCCCAGCGTGACCTCCGGCTTCCAGACGTTTGGTGTGTGGTTTGTGCGGTCGCCGGTATCTCCTCTCCCCATCAGTCACATCCCCTCTCGGTGGTGAGTCACCCCCGCCGTACCTCTTCCCCCTCCCTGTGCCATTTTGGAGAGCCAAGCACAGATGAAGATGTTTTCAACTGGGCTGACACATCTGCACCCGCCAAGTTCCTCTCGTAACAGCCCTTGGTGATTTATGTCTCAATCATGCAAGGCAGGTATGTTTTATCATCTTGGAGCTGGGAAGGAGGAGGACGGGTGGGTGTGTGTCCCACTACACCCTCTGGAGCACCCCAGGGGAGCCGAGCAGGGACGTGCATTTTGGGTGCCACCTTCCTGCAGGGTTAAAATGGTTTTAGGGACGATCTTTGTGCCCTTTAACCATTCTACCCTCTGAGCTGGGCTGCTTTGGATCACATATGTCCATGCTGGCAAAGTGCTCCTGTGAGACTGGTGGTGGTGGTGCCTTTCAGAGGTGGCTTGGTGCTGTGCTGGTGGGCATGGAAGGGAAGCGGGGCACAGTGGGTCTGGTGCTGGCAGTGCTGCCAACTCACAGCTCCCTGCCTGTGCTGTGGTGCCAGCAGTCGGCTGGAGGAGCGTGGCTCAGCCTGCTGGGACCTGTCGGCGTGTCCCTGGGCGCAGCGGATCTTGCACGGGTTCAGCAAACGCTCTGGCCCCGGGCGGATGGAGATGGTTGTGGTTTCCCCCTTTCCCCTCCCTTTCTCCTGGCAGGAGCCCATGGTTGGGGTGAGCCGTGCGTTGCTCACTGCGGTAGAGTTTCTCCCCTTGGCATCGCTTTCTGGCACCGAGTTCCAAGGAGGGAGCAGCTCGCCTGCGGCCGCCTCCTGCAGATGCAGCAGCTCCTCGGTGCGTGGAGGAGCAGCTTCAGCTCCAGGTCCTGCCTGGGGGAGCAGGGCAACAAGTTTTGGGCTGTGTGCGAGTCTTATGCCAGCCCGTCGGCGTTGCTGCTGGAGGGCTCTACGGAGGAAGGGATGCTCTGGCTGTGCCTCGAGCTTGGATTTGCATTGGGTTCATCCCCAGGAAGGCTGAGGCTCAGATCCCTCCTCCCTGCCCCAGCTCTGGTTCCTGGCAGGGGACAGGTGAGGTAAATACAGCCTGGGCAGGTTCTTCTCCAGGCACTTAGCAAGGGAAAACGGTGTTGCTGGTAAACCTGAGGCTGAAGTTCAGGTGGCTTCCTGGTTTTGCTGCTGGTTGGCTGGGTGATGCAGGCAGATCTTTGCACCTACCTGTGCCTCAGTTTCTGCACCTGCAAAGCTCTGGGATGTGGTTTGAGTCACTGTGCTGGGCTTACACCTCTCCCAGGAGCACCTGGTGTGAGGTGGTTGTGAGGCTTGGCTGGTGGCATCTGCTGCTGCTTCCCAGCTGGTTAGTGTCACTGCCCTGAAGGGTCCCTCAACCTGCCCACCTGAACCTGTCCCCAGCTCAGACTGCACATGAAGTCACTTGTTACCGCTCTGCTCCCTGCTTTAGCACAGCACCTAGAAAACCTCTGTGACAGCCCATCCTATGCTGGGCATCTGGAGGGGGTCTCATCTGCCTTTCACCTGCTGTCATCCCACAGTTCCTCGTACCCTTGTCCTTTCAGCCAGCCCTCCCGCTCTTCCTGCAGCTCTAGGCTGGGTCCCTGTGGTGGGATGTGACAATGCTGATTGCAGAGGGAGCATTTGAGGCTGGAGCTGACTCTGTGTTATCCCTGGGTAGGATAAGATGCCATGGGTAGGTTACTGCCCCAGTGGGACCAGGAATGTAATGAGTACCAGAACACCTCTTTGGGTACCAGTAGCTGAAGCTGTGTGCAGTTGGCCTTGTGCTGGATGGCAGGGCTGGATCGTGTCCCCTTCCTGGAGCTCTGCAGGTGGCCTCATGTCCTGGTACCATGTGCAAGTGGAATGTGTCTGGCTGTGATCTCCATGCTGGTGCTGTCTCCTGCTGCAGCCGGATCAAGGTCTGGCTGGGAGAAGGAGCTCACGTGGGGATGTCTGGGGCTGGGGCAGCCGGGCTGGTGTGGCACAGGGTGCTCGGGGGGGGGTTGCTGTGCTGCAGCCATGTGCTCTGCCAGATGGGACTCGTATTCCCTCATAAATGTGTCGCTCCTGCTCCAGACGCTGGCTCATGGCCAGCCCAGCCGTGCTGGAGTGGTGGAGGTGGCACTGCTGAGACAAACATGCTGTGGAGTGGAGCTCCTCACAGCTAAGCTGGGCTAGGTGCTCCTGGGCGCTACCCAGCGCTCTCCAGCCCCGCAATGAGAAAACCTGGTTGGAAATGCTCCAGTGTGAATGTTTTGGGGTTACCAGGGAGAGGTGTGAATGTGTGCACACGCTCAGTGCCCTCTCAGCACCTTGCACAGGATTAAATAGCGAGGTTTACCTACTGGGAACAGGCTCTATGTTGAACTTCACAGGCCCAGCAGCTCCCCTGGTCCTGCCGCTGGAGGGTTGGCGTGTGCGGGTGATGCTGCTGGGAGCTGTCGGGCGATGGATCCGGGCCAGGAGCACGGCGTCGGTGAAGCACATATGCCAGGATGCAAACATGTATGCGAAAGAGATCCTGGCTGTCTAAATAATGTGAAATATTGACTAGCTCTCGCAGATGGTGCTCCACGTGCAGCTTCGGGGACTGAACCTCCTCTGCCTCCTCCTGGGGTTTGGTGCGACGTTGTTTAGATCCAGTTGGATGCTGGACTCTTGACAAACTTGTTGCCTGGTTGCTTTCAGTGAGATCGTTGAATTTTGGGGAAGTTGGTTGTTAGTGGGGTCTGAGGGGAAGGGAGGAGGGTTGCAGGGGGATTGACTGGCTTCTTCAGGCTCTCCTGATGGCTTTTATTCATTTTTAAACGATGGCACCAACTGGGATGCTGGTTCTCACTGCGTTGGGGTTTGTAGTATTGTGCAGGTGCCGTTTGGTGGCACTGTTGCAGAGGAATTGCTGCCTGTAGCCAAGAGCTGGTGTTATTACACTGTTATGGTGATTGTATTCACTGATGGTTATTTGCTGAGGACGTTGCTGGGGGGCCCATTCTTGGAGGAGGCCACAGTGTCCAGGACATAATCCAGACCGTTGGCAGCAGGGCCGTGGGGACATGGTGCTTTCATATCAGCTCATGGATGGGTGGCAGGTTTTCTGCTCTGTTTTGCCTTCCTCCAGGATAAGATGCTGGTTTGGGATATGTACAGCTGTGCTTTGTGTGAGCTGCTGTGGAGGATGCTTAACAGGTTACCCAGAGAGGTGGTTGATGCCCCATCCCTGGAAATATTCCAGGTGAAGTTGTCTGGGGCTCTGAGCAACCCGGTCTAGTTGCAGATATCCCTGCTCAGTGCAGGGGGATTGGACTAGGTGACCTTTAAATGTCCCTTCCAACCCAAAACTTTCTCTCATTCTGTGATTTGATGACTCTATGCTCTTAACATTTTCCCAAAGCTTGTACCCAGTGCTGGGCACTTGCAGCAGGGACAGGCTGTGTTGGCAGAGCTGTTCTGGCAAGAGGGTGTTATCACTGCTTGGGAAGTGTGTTGGGGAGTGCCCTCACCCACAGGTCACCACACTTGTGATAAAGCAGCTTATCAGCCGGGTGGTTTGGGCGTTTAGCCTGAGGGCTTTAGGCTGTGCTCAGAAAGCAGCACACTCCATGTGCAGCCTGCCGGTGGCAAAGTTAGAACCGTGCAGAGGACGAGCTGGGGGCTCGTGGTGGGGGTACCCAAGGTGGGGTTCCTGAGCAGCGTTGCCCACCGTGGGCTGTGTGTGCGTTGCTGCATGCGTTGCCGCTGCCGTCGTTCCTGGCACGTGAGGGACCGGCAGCCACAACAGTCTGTGCTCCCGCAGGGCTCGTTCCAAGGCAACGTGCTGCTTGGGCTGAAACATGTTTCCCTCTTCTGTTTCCCATTCTCCGCAGGCTTTTCCCATCTGCCTAACGGGCTCTACCCGTCGTACATTCCCCTGAGCCACCTTGAGCCCCCCGGCGCTGGCAGTCCTCTCCTGGCACAGCTGGGGCAGCACAGCCTCTTTGAGTCGCAGAAAGGTGAGTCTGGGTCCCCACCAAACCCTTCCCCTCCATCACGTCTGGGTGCTCACCCTCTTCTGTTGGATGGTGGGATGTTGAGGGTGAAGAGCAGGGGGTAAAGAGGTTATCATCCAAGGATGTTTCCTGGTCTTAGCAGAACCAAGGTGTGGCTGTGCTGTGGGGAACCTGGCCAGGTCCCTCCTTGAAGCCCCCGTGTGCTGTCCCATCAGCATGCATCAGAGACAGGGTTGTCCCACATCCCACCTGGGCCATGTAGTGATACCTGCTTGGTCTCCTCTACACTGGTCCTTCCTGGCTATGTCTGAGACATCCTTAAAACCATCAAACCCCTCCTGGTTTGCCACATCTTGCTTGTCTCTGTGTGGGACTGAAAGGGTTGGAGGCCCGTGGTAATTTTGTTTGCATTTGCTCTACAGATGGGTTCTACCTGTCTGGCCACGCAGGCCAGTCCACTTTGCACCCTCAGCCTCCCCTCTCAAGAACCACAGGCAACCACACATCGAGCACTTTGCTCCGGGAGAAGGACCTTGGGCAGCTGCACAAGAGCTCGAAAGAAAGCCTGAAAGACCCCGGCGGGAAGGAGCGGGCCTGCCGGAGCGACCTGTCCCTGCCCTTTGCCAAGAAGGAGAGCAAGCCCAAGGAGGAGCCTCGGCCCCGCAGCGTGGTGGACCTCACACAGGACACCAAGCCCGACAGCGATCGGAAAGTGAGCGTGGTGGAGAAGGCGGTGAAGGTTGGGGAGCGTCTCTCGCCCTTCCTGGCCGAGCACATGCCAAATCGGGGCACAGGTGGTGGGGAACCCAAGTCCAAGAACCCGCTGCAGAGCTCTTCCCTCAGTAACTGCAACGGTGGCGGGGACCCCATGCTGAAGGTCCTGGGTGCCGAGCAGGACCGCTGTGCCAAGGATCCCGGTCGGCATGACGAGAACATGAGGCCTTCTGCACATGCCCACGCCGAGAGGCTGAAGCGGGGGGAGCCCCTCCTGCCCTCCGTGGGTGCTTTGCACGTCTCCTGCAGCTGCCCCTCCCCGCATCCCTCACAGCCGGGGAAGATGACGCCGGCCACCACATTCCCTCCACAGCCCGTCCATTCCAGCATGTACACCATCTTCCCGCCGGCCAAGGAGCTGGGGAGGGAGCACAAAGTCATCGCCCCCACCTTCGTGCCTTCGGTCGAAGCCTATGACGAGAGGAGCGGGCCCATCCAAATTGCCTCGCAGGCCCGTGACAACAAGGTGAAGGACAAGGACCTCGGAAAGGTGGGGGTGCTGCAGTCGCCCACGGAACGGTGCCTCGCAGATGCCTCCCGCACGCTCTTGTCCCAGGACTTCTCTTGCCACAGCGATGCCAAAAGGATGGAGGCTTTGAGGGAGAAGAGCTCGGTGATCAGGGCGAACTCCATGGCGTTGAAGAGACAGGTGACTTCGGAGCCCTTCCTCAACCGGCCGGGGCTGGGCTCTCCGGAGAGCAGGGAGTTCCTGGCCTCTAAGGACTTGCTGAAGCCGAGTCCGGAGGCAGAGCATCGCCCCTGCGAGCGGGACCGCTTCCAGCGATCCAGCTCCAAAGAAGCAGCAAAGGTCTACAGCACTTTGGACTCTTCCCGGCAGCACCTGGACCATGGTCAGCTGAAACCACCCGAGCAGAAGTGGAAGCCCTTTGAGATGGGCAACTTTGCCACTACGCAGATGGCGGTGCTGGCCGCGCAACACAACCACGTCACGCGGGCAGAGGAGGAAGCCAAGAAGGTCTACCTTGACCCCAGTGGCTTGCCACGGTCCTCAGTGGTGGGCTCACGGGGTGCTGCAGATGTCCTCCACCCCTCCTCCCATGGCGAAGGGTCAGCCATGCAGAGCCTCATCAAGTACAGCGGCAGCTTTGCCAAGGAGACCACGTCCCGGCAGAGCTGTGGCAAGAAGAGCCCCTTTGGTGGCTTGGGCAACGTGAAGTTGGACTCTTCGCAGCTGGGCTCCTCCAAAGTGCAGCAGCTGCTGCTGCAGCAGCCAGCGAAGCAGCTGAAGAGGGACCCTGAGAGACCAGAGAGTGCCAAATCCTTTGGCCGTGAGAGCATCGGCTCCCAGGGCGAGGTGGAGGTGAGACACCTGCCTGTCGGCATCGCCGTGGCCGTGGCCCGGCAGAAGGACAACAGCAGCAGCAGCAGCAGCAGCAAGCTGGGGCCCAGCTTGGCAGACCGGGATCGCTCGCTGTCTCTCAGCAGCATCAAAGGTAGGTTCCTCAGACCTGTCTTGGGACTTTCTGTGAGATCTGCTCCGAGGAGAGCAGCCTCCCAGGGCAGGTTGTGCGGCATGAGCTGAGCTTACCTCAGCTCCCTTTGCCTCTTCCCAGTCAAGGACATGCTATAAACCACAGTGAGGAGCAAGACTCTGAAAAGGGTGTCTCCTTTCCCTTTTTCCTTCATCCACCTCTGAGGACAACCCCTCTCCAGGTGTTTGATCCCCATTAGCAAAGGGAGCAACAGAGAACCCCTTCATCCACCTTTGTGCCAGTGTTCTGATCTCATGGGTTTGATTTCAGCCATGGTGCTGGCAGGAGGAGGATGACTCCAAGTTTTTTGGTGCTCTGCTTGGCTTGTGTAGCAAGATAACACCCGGGGGCTGCCCAGCATTGGGACATCTCTTCTCTGGCATGCCAAGGAGCGATGCCAAAGCGAGCGGCCGGCGAGCAATGGTTGGCTTTCCATTTTTAGCCTTCGTTGTTCCTCTTTTTCTGCCTTTACCCCCCTCTCCAAACCTCAGTGGTGAGAGGCAGTCTCCCCCAGCCAGCAGCCCCTCTCCCCGTTCCCATCGCCTCCCATCACCCCCCACGGCCGGGCGGGAGCCGAGCGGGGACCTCGTGGGCAGCACAGGGACCTGTTTGTTCAGCCGTTCAATCGTCCCAGACCCTCCCAGCTTGCGTTAAATGTAATTTACTGAGCCGAACTAAAAGGCTGCAAACAAGGGTTGAATTCTGGCAGGCCTCCGGGCTCGTTGCTAAGTGATGCCGTTGGCTTTCAGACAGAAAACAAGACTGCTTTTCTCCTCCTCTCGCCCCCCAAATGCTGCCCCCCCTTTGTGTGCCAGGAGATATTCGTCTAATAACATTAGCTTGCTTGCGCTGAGTGGACGGTGCTTGAATGTTTAGACCTTTTAAGAAGGAGAAAGCAGGCTTTAGTTGGCTAATCTGTAGTATTTGGCAAGTAAAATGCAAGTATTTAGTGCTGGGCATTGGTTGTCAAGGAAACGGACCTAAGCCTTTCCTCCATGCATAACTGATTGAATTTTTCTATGCGGTCCGTGCGTCATGTTCATATATATAGACAAAATGATCATTCACTGTCCGGACAATCATTGGTCTGTACAGAAAAGGGACCGTCCTGGCGGCAGGGTGGGGGCTAGACAGGAGTTAGAGGAAGAAGAAAGTGTGTGTGTTTGGTGGGGGATGAGAAAAAGATGTTAAACCTGTCTATAAATAACGGAGCACAAGTAACATGGATGGGAGAGGGAGGAGCGGAGATAAAATCACAAAATAATGTGTTTCTAATAAAAGGCTGGGGCGGGTGTCAGCTCACCTTGTGCCAAGGAAGGCAGGGAGGCTGCGAGTGAACCAAGGCTTGCTCAGTATTGCTGGCACCAAAGAGGCAGTTGGGCATAAATGGGGAAAATAAATAGGAAAAGGGGCTCCAAGAGGGGAAAAACTGGGCTAGGAGGTGGAAGGGGGTTTGTGTGGGAGTGGGGATGGTATGATGGGGCTCCTGAGGGATTTTTGAGCCCCCGTGCCTTGTGCTGTGGAGCCTGGGTAGTAAAACTGAGCTGTGGAGGCTGCATGGGGTGCAGGGGCTCGAGGAGGGGCTGGCTGGGGAGTGTCCTGGCAGGCAGCAAGGGCACTGTGGTGACCCTGCAAAGTCCTTTGGGAGGGAGAGGTGTGTGCCAGGTTTTAAAGCATCTTTGCTTTGTGCCTGAAGCCCGTGGAAGGAGCCTTAAGGAGAGGAGCCAGGAGAGATGTTGTCTTCTTCCTGGATTCCTTCTGACAGTAAAAGCTGAGGGAATTGGAGACTTGACAGCAAAAAAACCCCATGGGCTGTCCAGGTTTGTGGAAATACACAGTGGAGCCCTCTTTGAAGAGCCTGCCTGTCAGCAGAATAGACTTGATATTCTGAGATGCTTTCCTGCGTGCCAAACCTTATCCAGATGGGAGAATGAAGACCCTGGAAAGGGCTGCTGGGGAGCCAGGGTGCAGCCGTGTGAGGCCGTGCTGTGGGGTGCTGAGCATCCCCTGGGCAGGGGGTGTGCTGGCAGGGAGCACTGGGACCTGGGGGAAGCAAACACCTTCCTCCTGGCCCTGTTAGACCTGCCAGCAGCAGGGCTGGGGTTTAGGAGCGGATCTTATCACCAAAGCATAACGTGGAGAGGGAATTATGGAAAAAAAGTGTGTGCAAGAAAAAACCTAGGGAAAAAAGTAGGGAAAAGCAAGCCTAAAATCAGGCAGCTGGAGTGAAGACCTTGGATAAAATAAGGGAAGGGTGGCCCTGGTACCTAGTCCTGGCAGGGCCAAGTGAGGTGCTGCCCTTCTCTCCTGTGAAGGTGCTTCCAAACCTCTCACAGGCACGCTGCTGCTGTGCCAGGCTGGATTTGCAAGAGCTGTTCTGACTCTGGACAAGCTGTTTCTCCAGCCAAACATCCAGGCTCCCCCTTTTTGGACTCTTGCCCTCATCTGCCATATGTGCCCCTGCCTCGCCAGCCCCTTTCTTGTTGCATGGCTTGGAGCAGGGGATGAGGGCTCCTGATAACAGGTTGAATTGCAGAGTGGAGCACACTGGTTTTGTGAGGGTCTGTAGTGTTGTTCTGCCTGTTGCAGAAGGGCAGGGATTCAGAGCAACCCCAGGGCTCCCAGACTGGTTTACAGGAGCAGAAGTTGCTTCAGAAGGTGCAGAGATAAAATCCACCCCCCTGCAAGATGTGCTGAGCAGGATTGTGGGGTTTGATGCAGGGAATTAGCTGGGCCTTGACTCCTTCTGGAATGGGAAATCTGCCCCTGTCCTTCAGCAAGAACGGTCTCATTGGTCCTGTTCCTCCCATGCTGGTGGCCGTCCTGTCCTGGGAGACTGGCCTGGCCTGGTGAGAGGGTCTCTTGGTGACTTGGAGACATAAACCTCAAACCATATGCACTGGAGTGCTACCAGGAGCTGCCTTAGTGAGCAGCCTTGCCCAGTCCTTTAGGACCTCAGCCTGATCCAGGCTTGGGGACACTGGCATTTAGGTGTGGTGGCTCTCAGAGTGTTACCTCTCCATGCCCAGAGGAGAGGGAACAGCTTTCCCCAGGCTGTTCTGGTGTCTGATGGTGCTGGGTTGTCTCTTAGGGCACGGACGCTCAGAAGATGACTGTGGGGATGAGAGGAGCCGCCACCGGGACAGTCACCTCCTGGCAGGGCGCTTGGAGCGGGATCAGGAGAAGCTGCTCAGGTGAGGGTTGGAGGGAGATGGGGTCTTTTGCCACAGTACCACAAACCCTGCTTGGTGACAGCCTGTCTGGAGAAGGGACAGAGTTGCATCCATCCTGGTGTAGCGGCTGGCACCAGCCTTGTTGGTCTGGAGAGGGGCACTGAGTGGGGTACTGTGGGGTTATAGACAGGTCCTGAATCTGCAGCAGAGCAAATGGCTGGATGGGGCCTTGAGCAACCTGGTCTAGTGGGTGGTGTCCTTGCCATGGCAGGGGGGTTGGAACTAGATGATCTCTGAGGTGCCTTCCAACCCAAACCATTCTATGATTCTATGAAATCCATGCGTGCTCCAAAGGGATGGAGAGATGGGATGTTTTGTTCTGGGCGTGATGTTAACCACCTCCACCACAGCTTACCTTGAGTGTCTGACCCTGGTTTGCAAACACACTCCTTCTACAGACTGTTCCCTACTCCTCTAGCTGTGCAGTAACCTGCAGCCCTTGGACCTTCTCTCACTGTCTCTCTTGCCTCCTCCATCGCCAGAGAGAGCAAGGAGCTGGCAGATTTTGCCCGGATACACCCCTCTGGCTGCGCCACGAACGGTTTGAACTCCAACCTCATGGTGACAGGAGGTCCAGCCTTGACGAGCTCTGGGCGCTGGTCTGCAGACCCGGCTTCGCACTTGGCAGCCCACCCGTGGCTCCCCAGGACTGGGAGCCCCTCCATGTGGCTGGCTGGCCATCCCTACGGTGAGTGCCCAGGGAGCGGACGAAGCATCCATGGGGTGTTCACAGCGGTGGAGTCCAGGGAGAGGTGCTGCTGAGTGCCCAGCGAGGCTGCAGACTGGTCACAGGGCAAAGGGGAGGAGGTATTTTGGAGCAATCAAATGGTATGTGATT
Organism: Brachypteracias leptosomus; assembly: GCA_013401335.1. NCBI lineage: Eukaryota > Metazoa > Chordata > Aves > Coraciiformes > Brachypteraciidae > Brachypteracias > Brachypteracias leptosomus. The sequence goes on along the minus strand of VYZX01023850.1, from coordinate 413,843 downwards.
TCTCGCATGAGTAGAAGCTGCATCCCCTGAGTTGTAACTGTGGTGTTTCTTCTTCCAGGGCTTGGTCACCCTTCCCTGCACCAGGGCATGACTCCAGGCTTTCCCCCTGCCATGGGGGGAGCTCTTCCTTCTGCCTACCAGTTTGCCAGAGACCCGCAGTCAGGGCAGCTTGTTGTGATCCCCAGCGAGCACTTGCCACACTTTGGTAAGGATGTGAGTGTGACCCTGAGGACTGTGCTTTGACAGCTGTGGAGGGAGCAGGGTTTGGAGGGGGCTAGGTAGGAGTGGGGACCAACAGCTACAGCTTTAGGGTGGGCGTGAGCTGACCTCTCGTTAGGTGTGTTTCAGAGATGGAAATGTAATCTTCACTAGTGGTTCCTCATCCCCTGCATGACCCCGTAGAGTTTGAGTCCTCGTTAGGAGAATGTACCCGTGGGCTTCGTGAGGGACAGTCAAACCTAGAGAGCAAAGTGAGTCAGACAGCCCCAGGACCCATGGGGTGGACAACACGCTTTCCCCACTGCATTTCTAGATGCATTTCCACATAGCCCATGAGTTGGCATCCCTCACACCCTGGGATTGGGGTAGAGACACTTGACCTCAGCGATCCTGAGTCCTCTAGCCACCCCTATCCTCCTGCCTCCCTGACTGCATCTCTGCTCGTTCCCCAGCGGAGCTGATGGACCGGGCACCCCCACTGTGGCCTGCCATGTACCCCCCGACCAGGAGCTCCCTCCAGCACGCTCACCAGCTCCAGCTCCTCTCCCATCAGCAGCTGCTGCGGCAGCACGAGCTGTACATCCTGCAGCAGCAAGCAGCCCATGCCATGGAGCTACAGAGGAGTGCCCAGCTCGTGGTATGTTTGCAGGAGCTTCTTGCTTGGGTGTGAAATGAGCCTGAAGTTGGAGTGTGTGGTGAGGGGGGGAAGCGGCTGTGCTGGTGTTTGCAGGTGTGTCTGAAGGGTATGAGTGTGTTGAGTGATCCTGCCCTGGTTCTTGGGATATGAGGCATTCAGCACATTCTGCACAGTTAGGGTGGATTTCGAAGGGGTTTAGTGTAGAGCCATAGAATGGTTGTGATTGGAAGAGACCTTTCAGATCATCAAGTCCAACTGTTAACCCAGCACTACCTGGTCACCACTAAACTGTGTCCCTCAGCACCACAGCTACAGTCAAGCAGTGCTGTCAGGAGAGCCTTGATTCCCTCCCTGGGGATGTCTTTGTTTAATTGAGTGGCTTCATCCCTGGTCACCTTCAAACCAACCTCCCAGGCAGTTCAGGGAAGCGGCAGCAGTACTGGTGGCAGTCACACTGGGTCCTGGAGCCAGCTCCCATTCGCCAAACCATTTTGGAAATCCTGAGCTTTCATTTGGGTGTTTTACACCCATTTAATTTTTATAGTGGTCATCTGGTTTTCAGCCTTCCTTTTGCATGTGTGCTTGCTAGGCTGTAGGCTTGGAAGTAGAAATGGTTTGCTGTGGTTGCCAGTGGAAGCTGAGACACCCTTCACATGACTCCCAGAGCTGGAATTTGCAAGGAAAGCTGTCACAGATCAGTGTCACCCTCCATCAGATTGGTCTTCAAATGATGTTGCGCTGGGGAACATGTTTTACTCCAGTGCATGTTTGATAAGACCATGTTTTGGTGCTGCTTGGTGGTAGATCTGTGTCGCTTTCCAGGGGCAGGTGGAGATGTTGTGCTGAGTTTTGCTCTGTTCTTGTCGCAGGAGAGGTTGAAGGCAAATGAGCAGCGTGCAGATATGGAAGAGAAGGTGACGAAACGGAGCCTGGACAGTGCCAAATCAGGCCTTTCCTCCTCTGCCCCTGGACTGGTGCACCGAAAACCACCTGTACTGTCTCCCAGCGCCTCCACGTCCTACAGCAAGGCTGTGAGTCCACCTCCCCTCTCTCCCAGGGCCTCACCCGTGTCTGTGCTCAAAGCTGAGGTGATCCAAAAGATGGAGGAGCCACCTTCGCAGCCAGCCTACTCCTACCCCGCCACCCCCAACTCCCATCCTTCCAGCCCGCCCCCCGCCTCTCCACCCCCTGCCCCTGCCATCCCTCCAAAGGAAGAGGCGCCCGAGACCGTGGAGAAGAAAGACCTGGAGCTGGAAAAAGAGGCTGCTGGTCCATATCAGACCTTGTTCCCAGGTAAGAGAACCCTGCTTTGGCAGAGTCCCGTTGTGTTTGTGCCTGCCTCCCTTTTTCTCCTTGGCTCTTTCCTGCTTCCATCCCTTTCCCTAGAGAAAACCACGTAGCTCCTCTAAAAGGCGGGGGAGAGGCAAGGACCAGGGGTCTTGGACTGGGATCAATGCCTGGGTCGCAGGGGCACCGAGGGCTGCGGGCTGTCTTCTTCCCTTGGGTTGAGCCTGGGTTGGTTCCTCCAGGGCTGAAGTCTCAGTGGGAGAAGGATGCGAGAGGCAGATCTCTCTCCAGTTGCAGGAGAGTGCTGGAAAGGTGCAGAAGGGATCTCTGGGTGCTGCTGACTGCTACACACCCAAAGCAGCTACTGCTTGAGAACAGGAAGAGACCAGAGATGATGGAAGTGAAGGGAACCCATCTCTATGCCTTAGTGAGAGAGAAGGTGCTTTGGAGACCCAGCAGTTACACAGCTTGTCCCTTCTGATATCTTGCAGAGATCCCCCCAGGATATCCATTCCAGTCCTTGCCTCCCTCCTTTGGAAGACACTATCCCTACCTCCTCCAGCCCCCCACAGCATCTGATGCAGATGGCCTGGCTCCTGATGTCCCACTGCCTGCTGAAGGCTCTGAGCACATGGAGCTTTCCCCAGAGGTCAAGCCCATCCACCTGTCTCCGTCCAAAATGCTAGAGCCCATCCAAGCAACAGCAGAAGAGGAGTCCTTGGAAGAGAGGGTGAAATCAGAGGTGCAGATGGAGGAAAGCCAAGAAAGCATCTGTGAGCAGGACATGGGGCCTCTGAACATCACCAGCTCTGCAGCCGTCCCAGTGCAGAATGTGGACAATTGCAATCTTCTGTTGCATCAAGGTGAAACCCTGGGTGCTATGGAGCAGGACCAGGAAGACCTCCAGAGCTGCCCACCTCCTTACCAGGTTGTGCCCTGCCCTGCAGAAGCAGAGGCTGAGGCAGAGACCGGGAGTGGAGCAGAAACCTGCTCCATGCACATGGACTACGATGGCTCGCTCGTGCACGCCGAGAGCGAGCCACCCGAGATGGACTTGACGCCCCAGCGGGAGGAGGCCTCTGTAGCCATGGACCTACAGAGTGCTGATGTGCCCCGGGGGAGGGAGTTTCCCAGCCTGCCCCCTGAGGAGGGGGAGCAGGGGCCGGAGGTCCCTTCCTACACGGAAGAGGCAATCTCTTGCCAAATCCCAACTCTGGACATCAAGCCAGGCGACCCGCTGGCTGGGATGAACGCTTTGGTGGCCGCCACAGAAATGCCTCAAGCTTGTTCCTTGTTGACCACCACCAGTGTCACTCCACCCCAGGTGAAGGTGGAGGTGTTACCTGACCAGGCTTTGGAGCACTCCTTCCTGCAAGGGATCACTTTGCTGAGTGAAATTGCAGAGATGGAGCTGGAGAAACGGAAGCAAGAAATGCAAAGTAAGTTGTGAGTGTGGTCTGTCCAGCCCTGGGCCAGGTTGGGTCTGCCTGCATATGGTCCCTACACTCTCTGTGAGGAGCAGAAGCAGAGGAGGGATCTCTTGCAACCTCAGCCAGGCAGGAAGGAGAGCATTGCCCTGAGTTGCAGGAGCAGCTGGTTCTTAGGATGGGGTTGGAGCAGGGTTTGAGATGCAGTAGGCTGAGCTACGTGTGGGTTTTGTACTGCTCGCCCCTTCCAAAGGCCCTCACCATGTCTAGACAGTTCGTGGTATGCGTAGCGGAAACGGAGCCCCACTTGCCGAGAGCTGCCAGGGTAACACCCTTCTGGCAGGCACTGAGTCTACAGTCTGTTGGGGTTTGGCACAAGAGGCCCCAGTAGCTCCAGAAGATGCTTTCCAAGAGCTTGGCAGGCCCTTAAAAGATCTCACCTTCCAGTAACTTCCTGAGGCGAGACATGGTGGGAACTGCCAGTTGCACCATGGCTGGGTACAACAGAACTCAAGTTGGGGCCAAGGGTGGCTGGGAGACTGCTCGAGCTGCCATAGTCCAGAAAGGGGCATCAACCTCTCCTTGTGCCTGCTGGAGGAGCAGTCTTGGAAAGTGAACTTCTATGGCTTTTTATTACTACTTCTGTCCTTCCCAGCAGGTCCAGGTCCAGAGAGTTTCCCCATCCGGCCAACGCTGGAGAGTTTGCTGGCTGCCAGCACCCACATGCTCATGGAAGTACTTTCAACCCCCTTTATGGAAAGTCTGAAAACCATCCGGCTGCCTCGAGAGCTGAATCCCAACAAGAAGTACAGCTGGATGCAGAAGAAAGATGAACCTGTAAGTAGCTCTTACAGTGTGGCTGAGCCTGAAAAGCCACAGTATGTCCCCTCACCACAGCTTGCTCTTCCAGCCATGGTTTGTGCCACCCTTCTCCATTCAGTGTTGACATTGGTTGCTGTGCAGAAGTCCATGTGGTGGGATTGAGCTTCTTCCCTTGCTGGTGAATCAACGCTGTTGAGTTGAGCAGGACCTTCAATAGCCTTAGAAGTGGTGTTAGTAATATAAAACCAGCAGGAACCCTCATGCTCCTGCTTTGGCAGGGAGGGATAATAAAGATAGTGGCAGGAGCGTTTTTCCTTGATTTTTTCCTTGCTGACTCTTCCCCATGGGAGCGACTGACAAATTATCTGGTACCCAGCAAGTAGGTGTTTCGAGACAGTGAATACTTTGATTTTTTTAAATAAGGAAAAAGAGGCTCCATGGATGTATTTTATCCTGCAGGTTCTTCCCCAGGGTTGCTCTCCATCAAAGCTGACACCATCCCATGCATAAGCCACAGAACATCTTCACTTGGCTGGTTGGCTTGGGTGCCACTCTAGGGCTGTGCTTGTGGGCAAGGCTGCTCTGCTCCACTCTAAGCATGGAGGGCTGCAGATCTTGGCCATTGCAGTCTAGGTGAGGACCTGGACATGTCCTGACCTCGCCCCTTCTTGGCTCCCCACCCTAGATGTACTCCATCAAATCAGCCATCGAGAACATGGACGCCATGGAGCTGGACTACAGGATGAGGCTGGCGGAGCTGCAGCGGCGGTACAAGGAGAAGCAGCGGGAGCTGGTGAAGCTGCAGCGCCGCAGGGACTCCGAGTAAGTTGCAGGCTGCTCACTCGGGCTCTTTTTTTTCCAGCTGGGCACTTCCACTGCCTCTCGGTGGTCCGGGAGAGAAAACAGCCCTCCATCCCTCCCTGTCTCCTCTCCTGTCCTCCTGGTACGGCCCGCCAGAGCTTTGCACAGCACACTCCTAGGCTATGTGACAGAACAGCCCCATCACTGGTGAACGCAGCTGGGAGACCATGTTAGAGACAACCTTGGCTTCAGCAGCTCAGTTTAGCAGTTTGGTGACAGGCGAAGGTTCTGGGTTGGCTCCCGTTCTTGCTTGCTTCCTTTTAATTTTTTTCCTGTTTTTTCTTCTTTTTTTTTTTTCATTTGCTTTAATTTTCTTTCCTGTTTGTTTTGCTTTTTGGTTGCAAAATTTGATTTTGCCTTTTCTTTTTTTTTTTTTTTTTTTTGCTCTTTTTTTTTTTTTCTGCCTTGGTTAACAGTGAAGCGTGTGGTTTTTTTAAAGGGAAAAGCATGACGAGAAAAGTAGAAGCTTGGCGAGAAGAGGCCCTGGAAGGCCCAGGAAGAGGAAACTTGGATCAAGCGCTCTGTCACCCATTAAGGAGAGAGGGAAGAGTGACAGCAAGAGTGGAAAGTAAGGCTGGAATTTGGGGAAGATGGGAACATGGCAGGGTCGCTGCACCAGGGTCTTACTTTGGGGAGAGCATCTCGGGTCTTGCCGCAGCGTTGTGTTGGCAGGCTGGGCTCTGGCAGTGCTGGTGTGGTGGAAGAGTATGAATTTACTGTGAGTGTGCCCTTACAGTGGGAATATGGTGCCAGCCTCCTCCCTTCCCGCTGGTAGAGCACATGTCTGGTGTTGGGTGCAGGTAGGACAGGCTGAGTTGAGCGGTGGTGAGGAGATGGGAGCAGCCGGCCAGGCAGGGACCTGTAGGTGAGCTCTTGGTGTCTGGGAGCACGTCCTTGTGTGTTTTCAGGAGAGCAGATGGAGCAGGCGGGTGCTGTAGAGCTGATTGCAGGGGATGTTGATGACAAAAACTGGAAGGACAGGGCTGTTCCAGGTTATCTCCTTGGTAGGGCCTTTCTGCTGTCTTCATCTCTGTCCCTTAATCAGTGGGAGTTGGTTTTGCCTGATCTCTCTCTTTCAAGTGTCTGGATCATTCTTCTGCCTTCTTCTCTTTTGCAAGTCCAGCTGCTCTTGTTCGGGTGCCTGGATCTCACCACCGTTGGCCATCTAGCCATCCATAGATGGCCAAGTCTCTCCAATGAGAAGGCATCTCCAAGCTGCCTCCCTGTGTTCTACATATTTTTGCAAATGTCCTTTCAAGACTGCAAATCAGATTCAGGTGCCCAGCTCCCACTGACCATGTGCTTCTGAAAATCTGTCCTCTTGGTGGTTCTGTGTTTTGCTCTTTGTGTTTGGATGGCTGGACAAGGATGGAGGCATCTGGAGATGGCTGGAATTGTGCATGTGTGCGTGCATGATCGTGTTGCGTGTGCATGTCCCTGCATCACAGGAATGCTTGAGCAGCCTGGCGTTGGAGGTGGACTCTCAGGCAACGTCCAGGGCCTGAGGTGTTGGTTTTAGCTGTGTGTGAAGGTCAGCAGAGAGGAAGGAGGGGAGGGGAGATTCCTGGAAGCGGAGGAAGCTGTCCTGTGTCAGTGGCTTTGTGGTGGTGGTATGACCTGGGCTAGCAGGCTTAGCGTGAGGGAAGTGACATAAGAGATGGAGGCTTGGTAGAAGTCTTGAGATCTTGGCTGATCATCCAACATGTAGACAGCTGGGAAGCAGTGAAAGATATTCTTATAGTCTCACCTACTTAATTTTTTTATTTTTTATTTTAAATTATTTATTTACCCTCTCCTTTCCCCCCAAATTGAGACTGAAGACATAGGTCACACTTGCCTCTCAGCGTGGCCAGGCTTGCAGACCAGATTTGTCCATCCTTTGAGTGAGCCAGTCCCTGCAGTGCCCTTGTCCCTCTGTGTCACCCTGCGTGGCAGTTCCTTACCACCTCCTTGCTTGTACCCAACCAACCAGAGCAAGTGTCTGGGCAGTGAGGCACCTCTCTGGGCCTCGGGAATTCTCTGCACCTACAGAGTCCATGAAAGTAGAGGTGGGAAAAGACCTCCAGGGCCAGCTCAGCTGTCCATCCTTCCCTCTGCTGCTCTGTACCAAATCAGGCACTTCTCGGTGGCTGTTACTCAGGACACCAAATACATCCTTTCAGAGACCACCTTGCAGGTCTCTGATTTCGGGCACCCTCATCTGTGCTGGTGGCCAAGAGTGTGCGAGAAGGGGTCCTTGGCTCTCCTGTTTGGTGGAAAGACCTTGTCCAAACTGCTGTCACCTCACAGTGGACTTGGCTCCCGCTGAGGACCCCCACTGTCCTAGGAGGCGTTTAACCTCACTTTTGAGCTTGGTGGGGATCAAAGGGAGGAGAGCCCCCCACCTTGACCCATCCTGTGCTTGGCTTGCAGACTGAGCAAGTCCTTGTTGCTCTCTGAAGACTCTGAGACTGGCGAGGGCATGAAGAAGAGGCACAAAGGGGCCCTCCCGGAGGAGGACGAGGATGTGGAGAGCAGCACTGGCAAGATGAAAGGGAGGAACCAGAGCTGGGAAGAGCACGATGCGGCTCCCAGCTTCTCAAATGAGGTCAGTGCCCTCATGGGGAACATGGAGCCATGGCCCAACAGCAGATCTCTTTCCTGCTTTGCTAGTGTTGGCTTGCACTGGATAACTCCTCCTGATCTTAGAGTGTGCTCTTAGTTCATGTGGGTCTAGAAGCTCTTCAGGAGAGGACTGTCCGTGCAGCAGAGGCTAACGTTGGCTTGCAGAGGTTGGACCTCTTTGGTAGGCAGCAGAGAGGCAAGTGCCTTCAAGCCAGCTGGAGCATCACAGTGACTCTGAATCCAGAGCAGGGCTTGTCTTGCCCCTTTGCCTGTCGAGATAGTGGAGGGGAATGAGGGAGGAAAAGAAGCACAACCTCCCTCTTTTAAATGCAGGTTTTTCTTCTTCTCCTATTGAGGCAATGAGAGATTCACTGGAGCTTTAAGCTGCTGATGGAATACAAAATGCAGACAGGCGAAGTCCAGAGTTCCAGCTGCTGTTATCTACCAGTAGCACATGTAAAAGCATATGTACTTTTTTTCAAGAAGCAAGAAAATACTGAGAAGGATGTAACAGCGTTGGCTGTAATGCAGTGGTGCTGCTGCTCTTGCTGAGAGGTATTTGGGTCTTTTTGGCATCCCAGCCTCTGGAGCTGGTTGATTATGTGAAAATCCGTTTTTATTTGGCTGGGGTTTGGGGTAAAGAAGATTTTTAATCCTTGTGATTTAGAGAAAAGCTTGTAAAACCAACCCAAACATATCCTAAAAACCAGAAGGTGATGAGAAAAAAGAACTCCAAAACATGTTGTTCCATGAACTTACTTCTGTTGGAAGAAAATTCCATTTTTCCAAGTTAATCTTATGATTTTGTAGCGCTCAATCAGGCTGGAGCTGTGCTGTTTGCTGACATCTTCCTCTTCTTCCTCCCTAGCACCATGGTGGGTTATGGCAACTGGGGCCTAAGACCATCATTTTGAGGTCTTCTTAACTAGTGTGCTTGAGAGACAGTTACAAGGGCTAGTAAAATCCCTCAGGTCTGCCATGCTATCTGCTCTGTAGTCACCTTCTTCCTTTCACCTCGGCAGTTAAAGCTCAAAAAGAAGAAGGTGCCATCGGATCAGGAGCAGCTGGCCAGCAAGCTTGACAAAGCCCTGTCACTCACCAAACAAGACAAGCTCAAATCCCCCTTCAAGTTTGCCGACAGCTCTGGGGGAAAGTCGAAAACTAGTGGAGGTGGCAGCAGGTACCTTCCACCCCACGAGGCTCTGCCAAGCAAGGAGGAGAAGAAGAGCCTGGCCAAGAACCTGGGCCTGTCACTAAAAACCAGCAAGGAAGGTAAAAACAAAGTGGCTGCCAAAATGAAGAAGATGGAGGTGGGGTTAAAAGTCAAAAATCAGCTCAAGGTTTCCCATTCACCAGCAATATCTGAAGTTAGCAGCTACTCCTATAGTAAGTAACCCCTTGTTTGTCTCTTCTTACAGTGTAATCTGTTGTGGGGTCTTGTGGTGGGGGGTTCTGGCCTCTTGGAAGGGGTCTTAGAGGTTTTTCTCATGAATGATAAGTGAGTTCCTCCTTGGCTAATAATGCTGCTGCATCTTTGAGGTCAGCATGAGTTGTCCACCCACCTTGCTGTCCAAGAGATAGTCAATATCAGTGTCTCTTTCTGGCCTGTGTTGTGCAGATCATCAATGGGGAAAAATGGTTAAAAAAAGATGCTGACCCATGTTCTTGCTTTCGGTGGGAGTAGACACTCTCCATTTACTTGTAAGATAGTACTCACAGCTTCTAGAAGGTTCAGGAGGCTTTTGAAGTCCTTGTTGAGTTAGGTGAGACTGGCTTTAGGGTTATTCCATGGAGTCGGCTGGAGAAGGCAAAACCTACTGGGGACACTAATGTTCATGGGCATCCTGCTGCCCTTCAGTGTCAAGGCTTGGTTCCTAGCTGACTGTGCTCAGCCTTCCCATCTGTCTCCTCAGTGGTTATCTCCACCCCAGCATCCTGTGGTTTTGATGTTTGAACCCAAAGTGCACCTGAGACAGAGGTTCCTGCAATCAAGCAGAGCTAGGGACCCCTGTGACAGAAGGAAAAATCTGAATTGCAGGTCATGGTGGGAAGACAGTAGCATCTGAGGTAGAAGAGTCTTTAATGGTTCAAGCAGACAGTGGGGCAGGGAGCGTGTGAGGGACTGGGAGTTTGTGGTGTGAGGGCTGGTTGTGTAATTGTCCTGGCTCACTTGCAGACACATCTTTTCCTTCGCTTGCAGCTATTTAAGTCCCATGTTAAAACCCTTCCAGGGTGTTTGTGTGCATAACAAATAACATCTCTCGGCCCAACACCGGTTTAGAAATCTCACTAATGGGGAAGATGATGAGCCAGTGATTCTCCAATGGAACAAATGTTTGGCATGAAATTAGCCATTTACATGGCCAGAGAGGAGCTATTGTGTCCACTGGGCTTGAACATGGGCTTTGGCTGATCGTGCTGTACAGACCACCCAACAATTCTGTGCCTGAATGTGCTTCACTCCCAAGGACTCCTAAACTGGGAGCCCTGGAGCTAATGGGGAGAGAAGATATGACTGTTGCTGGAACTAAAAGCCTTGGATCATGGAGGAGGGAGTTTTTGCAGTGCCCTTTCACTTGGTACTCTGTTTTCATGAGCAAAAACTCCCTCCTGGACCTAAGGTAGCTTCTGTCTGACCCCTCTGCTCTCTCCAGCAAGTCCCCTGCTGTAGGAATATGCCCCTTTGCCACACAAATCTCAACTCTGGAGGATTGTTGTCACTGAGGAACCGACTCTGAAATGGCTCAGCCTTGGTGTGTGGTTTTTCAGCTCTGTGCAGGTTCAAGGAAAGGGCTTTAGCCTGTCATTTGGTTACTCAAGTGTGATGGATTTGGGAAGGCAGGTTGAACATATGGCAGCACCTCCCATGACTGGTGGGCTGCTCTTGTGGAGGAGGAGAAGCGGGACTGGCGCCAAGTCCTTCTGCCTCTTAACCTCTTGATTTTCTCGCTGGAGTCCTGAAAACCTTGGGCATGGATCCAGAGGGCTAGATGAGCATCCTTTTCCCACAGATTTTAACAGAAGTCAGATGCCTAAAATCATTTGCATATTTGGGCTTTGGGCTTCCTAAACTGGCCATCCCTCATTTCTTCCTCTCCACAACCAATGCCATAGAGGTGGGGAGCGATGCCTGACCAGTGATGACTGGAGAGAATCTTCTGCTGCCCACAGGCTGGAACAGTCCCTGCCACAATGTCTGTAACATTCTGGAGCCAATGGTGCGTTCACAAGTGGGGAGATGACAATTTATACCCACTTTTATTGTGTCCAGGAGTACCATATGCTTTTTGCTCCACTCATCAGATGTCAGAGAGGACCACTGGATAACTTCTCACTGCCTGTGGGGCTTGGCAGCTTTGTAAAGCCATAGTTTACAAACCAAGGAGTGGCTTGGTCCCTGCTCCTTTTTGATGTACTTCATACTGCATGTTGCAGAGTGTCTGAGGTGGCACGTTTGAGTTAGACATTTGGAGTTAGACATGTTGTCCGCTTGGCAGCTGGGCTCACTCTGGCTGCCTGTGTTGAAAACCCTCTGGGAGAGTTGGTTCACGAGAAGAAGAGATTTAGGTCAGACTGTTGAACATAACCATGGTTAAGATTAATTCCGGTTGATGGGCCAGTTGTTGGCATTACTGCACCTTTGGTGGACATCTCCATAGTGGAAACGTCTACCTCAGTTTTCTGCTCCTGAACGAAAACGTTCCTTGGATCTTTTCTGAGGGGAGGACAGGAGTCATCTAGCGTAGGTGGAGAGTGTCTATTTCTGACCGAAAGAAGGAAATACGTATTTCTGTGTTTATCCAGCTCCCACTTGCTGAGCCTAAGACTTGTGATGGAGGGACCTGGCAGGGGTGGAAAATGGCGGCACATGGCCCCTCCTGCAGCCCTCTTGGTTTACAACCTCTTCACAAAGAAACGCACCAAAGCACCCCCCAAAAACCCCCACCCAAAACCCCCGAGACCCACATACTTTGATGTAACGCTCTTCCCACCCGCTTTGACCACAGATACGGACTCAGAGGAGGAGGAGGAGGAATCCCTGAGGGACGAGTGGCCAGCACAGCCTCCGTCCGCCCCCAAGCCGCGGCCGCCCGGTCTCTACAGCTCGGCGGTGGCCAGGAAGGGTGGCCGGGTGGCCAGTGGCCCCAAGCCGGCCCCCCGCGGTGCGGCGGCCGGGCGGCCGCTGAAGCCGAAGGCAGCGGCGGGCCGCAAGCAGCCCTTCTGCCTGCTGCTGCGGGAGGCCGAGGCGGGATCTTCCTTCAGCGACTCCTCGGAGGACTCGTTCGATCAAGGTTACTAGTTTATAGCAAACGCAACCCCCCACGCACCCCTCCGCCATGGCTGTGTGGGAGCGGGTGGGGCGGAGGGCGAGGGGCCTGGCGGGCCGGGGTCAGCCATTTTGATGGTCGGAGCCAGGGCGGCCATCTTTGTTCTTGGCAGCGTAGCCTGCTGTATCAGCCCGACGTTGATTTTTTACCCTTTTTGTACCTGTATCATTGTGATATTATTACTGGCTGGCTCTTTTGGAGCTTTTTATATCGACTGGGTTTTAGTGTCCACCTCTCCCTGCTTTCCTGTTCCCTTCCTCCCTTCAGTTTTTCCCTCACTTTCTTCCTTGCTGCCACCACCACCATTATATTATTATTATTATTACTATTATTATTATTATTTTATTTCTTATTATTTTATTTTGGCATGAGCCTTGTAGAGATTGAAAAGCTTTTTTTTTTAATTATTATTATTTTCCTCTTTTTTTTTCCTTTTTTTTTTTTTTTTTCTTTTTTCCTTTTTTTTTTTTTTTTTCTTTTTTCCTTTTTTTTTTTTTTTTTCTTTTTTCCTTTTTTTTTTTTTTTTTCATTTTTCCTTTGTTTTTTTTCTTTTTTAATACCGGGATACTGTTGTGTGGCCGTGTGACTTGATGTTTGTACTGCGATTTGGTATACCAAGCTTTATTAAACATATCGAGTTCATTTTTAACTAAACCTGTGTACCTTGTCTCTCTTGCTGTGTCTCTTATCAGGCGATTAGGTTGCCGCTTCACTTCATCCTGCTCTGCATCCCCCTCCTGCTCCCACTCCCCATGAGTAGAACTGGAATTAACCTAGTCTGGGGTACTCTCTATTATTCAAATATCCCTGCTGCCTTTGTCCAGATAAAACCTAGGCCTTTCCCCCACCCCCAAACCCCTTTAATTTAATTTTTAATTTGTTCATCCACTTTTTTTTTAATTTCTTTTTCAGTTTGTTTCCTCTGTTGATAGACTCAAAGCAGGCAGATAAAGCACAGAGCTACTTGGTCCTTGTTGCTGCTGCAGGAGGGTGCTGGGTGTAAGGTCCCCGTTATTTAACAGCCCAAAATTTTTCTTTTTCACTTTTTAAAACGTATACGGCAGGTTTTTGCATCTCTTTTTGGGTGGTAATTTTTTTTCAGATGCCCAGACGTAACCCACAGTGTTCAAGGATGTGGCAATTACTGCATTAAATTCATCTTTTCAGTTTCCCTCCCTCACCCTCACCCCAATTTTTTTCTTGCAGCTTTTTTTTTTGTCAGCCTGTCATTAGTACTTCAGTGGGAAAAGAGATTACTTGAGACTTTTCCTCCAGAGACACAAGGGGTTTCTGTTTTAGAGCACACTCATTAAATAATAATCATGGGGAAAGGTCATTTTAATGAGCCCTCAGCTCCCAAAAGAAAGTAGCTCGTCTGGGCTGAATGCTAAGCAAGAGCATCCCCAGTTGTTATCATCTAAGTTGCACGGCAGATCTGGATGTAGCACAGCAAAAGCCTTTCAATATTTCACACTGCTCAGAGACTTTTAATTGTAAACAGGGCTGCATAGTTTTGCTTTTGTTTTGTTTTGTTTTGTTTTTTCTTATTTTTTTTGTTGTTAATTTCCTCCATGCACCTGTTTATTTTTTCTTCCCTCCAAACCCAACCTCCAAAGAAAGATAATTTAAGCTAAAAAAAAAAATGGACCAAACACAGCAGAAAGATACAAAACGCTGATTTGGTTTGATGTGGCTCTGGGCTGGACCCACCAATGCATTTCAAAGAAAAAACCAAAAGGAAGAAATAAAATGTTTTAAAAAAATAATAAAAATTCTTTAGAGAACCTCAGAAGTTCTGGGGATAGTGGATTTTATGTAAGGGTGAGGTTGCCACATTTCCATGAAGAGTCTGCTTAACTTCCATTCTTCCCTTCCCTCTTCCTTCCTGCATCTTTTCTTTATTTTGCTGCTGTTGGAAATTTTGAGGATATCAATCCCTTTTAGGTGCCAAGTTCTTGAGGGGTTTTTTGGGTTTGCTTTTTGGTTTTGCTCCAGGTAAGCAGATAGGCAACTTATTTCTAATTGGCTTTGTCTATTTTTCAAGTAACCTGTCTGCTTAAAAAAAAATAAAATTAAAAAAATCCCAGTTTTATGGGATAAAGTCTGGGGAGGGGAGGGAATACGGGAGGAGGTTGGGGAATCTGGAACAAATGGGGAAATGCCTTGTAAATCCCTCTGGGGTGTCATTTAATGGTGGGGAAACCAAAGATGCAAAACCTCCTGGGGTGGGAGGTGGGCATGGAAGGGGGAGGGGGGGAGGGATTATTGGTTAAGTTTCGTTTTTTTTCTGCAGATGATTTTTATTTTAAATTTTTTTTTTTATTGTTCTTTCTCAGAAGCATTACTTTGAAGGGATATTTGGGTAATAGGGTTTCTAATGGCTTTCCCTGATACTAAACCGATTAATAACCTCAGCTTTTCTAGAAGTGCTCGCTTTCTCCTTGCAGCTGCTTGACCAACCCTTTCACCCCTGCCCCTATCCATGATGCTTTGAATGTCTGTGTCGGTCTCTTGCATTTGCTCTCACGCTGCACTAAAGAAGCAAAGTGGTTGGCTGGTTGTAGGGCAGACACTTCTCAGCGAGGGTCACTAGCCATGAACCCGAACCTTGACCATTGTTATGTAGGTAGGCAAAACAACTTTTCTTTATGTCATCTGTCAGCCTCAGATGTTGCGATGTTGCCTCCATGAATAAATGACACGTAGCTCTTTGCATTCTCTCTGGTTATTTTAATTTTGAAAATGATTGCTGTCCACTTTTGACTATCCTCTGTCCAGAAAAAGTCTTGCATGGAAGGTTTGCTTGTGCGTATGTGTTTGAGGACTCCAGAAATGCTTTACTGTTTGCAGACCTTTTGGAGAACCCCTTAGCCCAGCCTCCAGAAATGCTTTGCTGTTTGCAGACCTTCTTTTGGAGAACCCCTTAGCCCAGCCTCCAGAAATGCTTTGCTGTTTGCAGACCTTCTTTTGGAGAACCCCTTAGCCCAGCCTCCAGAAATGCTTTACTGTTCACAGACCTTCTTTTGGAGACCCAGCAAAAGGAAGGATTTGCAGATGGGTCCAAGATGAGGAGCCTCAGTGCTACCTGCAGAGGTTCTGCCACTGTTCATTAGTTTTCTGAGCAGACTGTCCAGGTAGTTGGCTGGCCATGGCCCTGCCAATGTGTGTGTCAGAGGTAAGAGTAGCTGCAGGAAGACCTGTTTTCATCTGGTTTGAGAGAGAAGAGGCAGGGACACGCTGCTTTCTTCAGAGCAAACACCATGTTGCCATTCTAATAACTGGCAGAGCTTGTGGTTTTTCATCTTGTGACCTTGGAAAGGAAACTGCCAATGTGGAACTTTTGAAAACCATCAGGATAGGTAATACCTTGAGCTTTCTGAGATCAAAGACCCATTCTTCCTTCTCCTTCATATTCTATTTTCCTTAAGAAATTAGCCCCTTCTTCCTCGCTCTCCTTTCCCTGACTTGGAGGATGATTTTGCCTCAATGAAAATAAAAAACCAGCGAGGGATAACCAGTTCCCTACACAGTCATTCCCATGTGATAGTTGTAATACTTTTAATTTTTTATAAGTACTTCTGGAGTCAGCAGCACAGCACATACGGGGAGGGAAAAAAAATCTTCCAATGGTGAGAATTGGCTTATTTAAAAAAAAAAAGAAAGAAAGAAAAAAAAAGGGTACAATTTAAAATTGGGCATTCAAAAATAAGTAACCTCCAGAATTTGGACAGATCACACAAATCAGATGTCAATGACCCAGTAGCTGTCTAAAGTCTGCCTGTACTTAGCCTGCTTTGTATGCTGTGGGCCTGCTTGGTGTTACGAGAAAATCATGCTATTTTTTTTACAATGTGAAATGACTCTTTTAAGTGTGTGTTTTTACTCCCCCCTTCCCAAGCCTTTCCTCTCCACACTCCCCTCAATCTGTCTTGTTTCATCAGCCTTCAAAACCCAAATTGCTTAACCAGTTTCTGTTCATCATTAACAAATCTTCATTTACGGCTCTCCCTACAGTGAAATATGATGGCAGCTTAGCTGTTAAAAGCAATGAGAAAATTTAGTCTTTTTAATTGGGTTTGGTTTTTAATTTAGTGTGGGTAAAAATTTTAGGGGGGGGAAAAATCTTTGGCTGCAGTTTATCTGGCATCAGTAGCATTTAAATATGAATTTATTGTGTGTTTTGGCTGTAGAGTTGTATGTACACGTGTGGTTGTGTGTGTGGGTATATACACACATATACATGCTCTTAAAAACGTCGGTTACAAAAGATATTTTTAACTTTGGATATTTTTTTCCTTTACCCTTGCACAGTGCTAACAGAATTACCATTGGAGGAAAAAATGGTTTTTTAAATGTCATTTTCCCCGTTATTAACTAAAAATCACCTTTTCTGGAGGAAAAAAAAATGGGGCTTCAATTGTGTGAAGGCATCTTCATTTTAAGCCCACACATAGTTTGGGTACAGTAGGAGTGAAACTCCTGCTTCACATTAAATACAGGCATCATGAGGCTCTCCAAGAAGCTGTGCAGATGGCCAGAGAGCACCAGCAGCTTCTTTGCCACCATGGCCATAAATGTAGGGACTTAGTTTAGCAGCACGTGGGTTTGGAGCAGAGCCCCAAATCTGTTCTTTTTGTTCCTTTTCTTAGTTTTTGTCCCTCAGGAAATCAGGAGGAAGAGGAGCAGGGATTGTGCAGAGTGCAGTTAGCAGGATCTGCCCTCTCCATGAGAGGTGGAGGAGGATCGATCTGTGAATGTGTTAAAATGTGTTTATTTTCAGGCTGAAAATTGTATCTCATGCAGATAAAAATGCAAGTGTTTGGGTAAAAATGCTGACAGGGGACTATCTTCAGTTGTCTTGCCAGTGTGACACCGTATGTTTGAAAGAGGTTAGAATAAGTGCCAGGTACATTGTTGTATCGTACATTTTCTGTAGCTGAGTAATAGCTGCTCTCATCCTGGCTCTTAAAGCTCTTTTACCTTGGTGCATTTGAAATCCCACAGCTGCTGGGCACCCTCGTGCCCTCACACGTGCCAGAGGACAGATTGTGAAGGGATTTTCTTCCAAACTTCCCCATTTTTTGCCTGTTTTCCTCCCCAGTGAGCCACTCTTGGCTCGCCCGACTCTCTAGGTCTGGCATGAGGGGCTGCACAGGTTGATTTTTTTTCTTTTTTTTTCCTATTTTTGCTGAGAATTGCTGAATTTTGGAGCCAAAGGGGATGTGCAGAGGGGGTCTCAGTACCCCACGGTGCATCATTGAACTTGGGCACGATTTTCCTGCTTTTCAGGCAGGTGGTTTTCACATCTTGAAGTAGGCACGTTCATCTGGATTTGTTTTCTTTTTGGCAAAACGTGGTAGAAAAACAGCAGTTGTGCCCCTTTTCTGGTAGGAGAAGGAATCTGATCCTAATTTACTGTGGATTTTTTGTGTGTGTGTGGTTTTTCATCCACAGGGCTGTGGATTTCTTGGTATTTACTGCAGGAGTGTAGGTTTAGTAGCATTTTAATATCGCAAGGCACCAGCCTGAGCAACTGAAATGGGGAAGGGATTTTATGCAGTTAAAAATTAGTATTCTGTGACCATCTGATGCATGCAATGGAGATAAGGTCTCCTTGTTAAAACAAAAATAGCTGGCCATTACTTCCGTTGATAACATGCAAGGATGAGAACACTGTTTTCTGATATTCCTCTTCTTTCTAATGCCATGGAAAAATAATCCAAAGTGAAAAAACAACACTCGTGTTATTGTATTTTTTCCTTTTTTTTTTTTTTGGAACAGCCAAGTGTTGAGGACGTTTTTATCTATCCCAGAAGGCATACGTGAAAAGAAAAGGATTTTCGTGCTCTTTCCAGCTCATTTTGAAGGGATCTGGTTTCTCATTTGGCTGGCGGGGAGCTGAGCAGGGCTCCTGCTAGTGGTGGAAATTTTCCAGCAACCTCCATGATCCTACTTAAGCCCTCAATTTCAAGAGAAATGAAATCTCTTTTTCCAGACCCACTTTTCTTTTTATTTTGGTAGTTAAACATATATATTTCTAGGCATACGTGCTCATATATGTGTGTGTATATGTGTGTGTGTGGTATATGTGCATTTGGGTGCCTCTGGCTCTCCAGCACTCACCGGATGAGATGCTGTTAAAATTAATTGCCTTTGAGCTGATGACAGACTCTTGGGAAGTGCTGTAGGAAGGGAGAGGTGCCACTCTCAGAGCATCTCCCCCCAAAATACCTGCTGTTTATGCACCCTAAAGGAAAACCCCAGCCCACTGCTCTCCACAGGTGTCAGCCGGGGCAGGCAGCAGGGCTGGTTTCTTTGCCAAAATTAGATTCTGGCTGTGGGCAGCTCCTCCTGCTCTAGAGAGGGAAACAAAAGGCATGGAGAGTTTTGAGGCAGAGTGTTTAAAACGCTCCTACTTGTCTCCCAACACTACCTACACTTCCCCCCCTTGTGCATTCCAAATCCATTGCTTTCAAATTATTATTTCCCTCCCCCTCCTCTGCATTTTTGCCTCCTGCCCCTTCTCCTCCCTGTGTCCTCCCTGCCTCCCGCCGTGGCCAGGCTGGTCTCTGGTATTCCCCTTCCATGCTGATCTCTGGTTCTGATTACGCTAATGGATTTCATTATGGAGGAAGAGGTGGTGGGCGGGAGGGGAATCCCACAGCTCCAAGGTTGGGATTTTCAAAGGAATTAAATTTCTTAATTCCTCCTGAAAGCTGCAGGGAAGGGGTGCGTGGCATCAAATCTCTGCCAACACCCTGCTCTTCCCTCCCTCGCCTTGGATGGGTCCTCTTTGCCATACCCTAAGTTGCTGTGTCCTTCAAGGGTGGTGGCAGGCAGGGTGATACGGGCTGTGTGGTTGCAAAGACACGGGTGTGTCCTTGGCCAGCATCTTCTGGCTCAGCTCAGGGGTGGCTCAGTGCTACTGAGGTGAACACAGAGCGGCAGGAGAGTTACCGGTTCGGGGTGGAAATGTGGCTGATGCACAACTCCGTGAGATTTGTAATGGGCTCCCTCTTTTCTGCGTGCTAGATTCTAGCTCAGAGGAGGAGGAAGAGGAGGACGAAGAGGAGGAGGAGGAAGCAGAGGACTATGGGACGGATGGCACCGACAGGCTTTCATCA
Source organism: Brachypteracias leptosomus (assembly GCA_013401335.1). Classification (NCBI taxonomy): domain Eukaryota; kingdom Metazoa; phylum Chordata; class Aves; order Coraciiformes; family Brachypteraciidae; genus Brachypteracias; species Brachypteracias leptosomus. The sequence goes on along the minus strand of VYZX01023850.1, from coordinate 394,534 downwards.
CCTGCCCTTGATGAGAGCGGCCTGGGCCTTCTAGCGAGGTTTGCGGCCAGTGCCATGCCCAGCCCCATCGTTCCCCCTCCGCTTTCCATCATCCAGCTGGAGGCCAAGCAGAAGGCGAAGAAGAAGGAGGAGCGGCAGAGCCTGATGGGTGAGTTGCATGCTTAAGAGTTGGTGCCATGGGGACAAGGTGGAAAGTTCAGGAGGTCCCAGCTGTGCTGCAGGAGAGCAGGTTGTTACCAGCCACTGTCTTGCTCTTTCTTTGCTTTTGGCTGCTCAGTCCTGATGCTGAAGGTGGGGGGAAGTGGCTGGCAAAAAAACAAGAACCAGTCACGCTAGAGCAGGTCTAGCAGCTGCAGCTGTGGCTTCCCTGGGGACAGTTGCCTTTGGCTTTCTCAAAGATCCTTCTTTCCCTACCTGGAGAATCGTGCTGCAAAGGTGAGTGATGGGATACCATGTCCCCTTGGACTGAGTGCTGAAGGCAGTGAAGTGCTCTTACATTTTAGGGCAGGAAGCATATGCTAAATGCAGCTGATCTTAGATACCCAAAAGAAGCAGAGACTCCCAAGCAGAAGAGAAACCCCTTCAATCTGCCCATCCCATCAGCTTCCTCATAGAAACCAGCCAGTGAGACTTGAAACAAGCATTCCCTCCTCTGCTTGTGTTTGCAGTGCCAGACCATGTTTTCTGTCCCTGTCTCTGTCTCAGTTCCAGTGTTAAACATAACTGGGAGTTTCATTTCTTCCCCTCCCCATGCCCTCCTGCACAAGTGCCCACTGGTGACATCGTTCCCAGTCAGACAGATCTATGTGGGCTCCATTTATAAATTCTCTATTAATATTTATTAAGTGATAATGGAATTTATAGCACGCTTCAGAATGGAAAATGATGTCTTCCTTGGGAGCTGGCTTGTTTTAGCACTGTTTCCATCCTATATTAGGCTCTTGCCAGCTTGTTCCAACAGCCTCTGTTAAGAATTTATCGCCTTGTAACCTGCCCTCCTTGAGGCTGGAAGCATCTAGAAAGCGCCTCATGCGACAGGAGAAGGAGTGTTGTAATTTCCAATGGGTCTTTAATTTTGAGCCTTGCCAGCTTTGATTTTGACAGCCTTGCTCTTTTCCTGGTTGTGCTGGGGCTGTCTCAGGGGAAGAGGGTTGGGTGGAAGATGACAGCAGGTTCCTGCAGACTGAATTTACTCAGGAAAGTGAGTGAGAGGAGGGTTGAGAGAAGTTTCTCTCTATGCTTGTGCCTTGTACCTTTTTATTTTTCCACGTGAATGTTGTTTGGTCCCTTGTGTCCTTTCCCAAGGGTCTCCTGCATGCAGTGGTTATCACAGCAGAGGCTGTTCACTGTTGGGCTTGAGCAGAGTTTCTGCCAACCTCCCTGGCAGGAGGCGAGGCCTGATTTCAGACCTTGCAGCTCTGAAGACAGAGTCATGCAGAGAAGGGCAGGTACACAGCAGGGTGGAGGAGGATGCCAAGAGAGACCTTTGGCTGGTGCTCTTTTTTGAAGAGCAAGAACCAGGTTCTGCTGATGTTTGTACACATCTTCAGAGGTGCTTTGCCACTCTATGAGGTCCAGTGCTCTGGGAAATAAATGGATTTAGAAAATCTGGGCTCTGACTCTTGTGCCAACGCAGATTTACTGCGTGACCTTGGGCAAGGTTCTTCCTGGCTGTTGTATCCCTCTGATGGCACAGTGCCTGTGCAGTGCTGCTAGTGCTTTGCTTTCCTCCTGCCCATGTGGCTGGGGGTGTAGGTGCTGCCTCAGTTTCCCTTCTGCCCCTGGAAATGTATGATTGTGCTCTCCTTTATCAGATTCTGGGGAACACGCTGCAGGTGGTGAACATGTTGGCATTAATACAATATTTCAGGTCTCTGGGTGCTGCTGTGCCCATGGTGTTGAGCAGAGGCCAGTGTGAGGGGATTTCCATTTGCCACAGACCAAGGATCATTTATCTCTCTTGGCTTCAAGGTGATTACTTGAGCCAATAAAAAGATCTGTGGTGTCTGTTGGCCAACGGGAGAAAATAAGCTTAAAATTCAGGCTCATTCACTTTGTTAAAGAGATTGTTCTCCTGAAACGAAGGTGAGACTGGAGAGGACTCACACTGGGGTGGGAGGAAGGCCCAGCTTGTGGGGTTCATGCTTGACTTCAGCTGAGAAACTCCTTTTTGTGGCGGGGCAAATGCTGGAGTATCTTTTGTCTTAAGAGATTCCCTGCAGGGTTTTGGTTGTGGGAGAAAACGGAGGCAGGGAGAACATATTGAACCATACTGCCTGAATGGGTGGGCTCTTGCTTGGGACAGAAGAGACTTATTTTCAGTGGAATCAGTATTTTATGGGGCAGAATTGAACATCTGAGGGATGTGGGGATTTGAAAGGGGACAAGCAAGGGCTCTGTTGAACAGGCACTGCACCTCCCACGGAGCCCTAAAGCTGCCAGTGGGATGTGACCCCTCTCTGCTCAACGAGAGCTTTAGCTGATGGTTAAATCTTTCCCACCTAGGAACAGAGTTTGAATACACGGACTCGGAGAGTGAGATCAAGATCAGGAAGAAGTCGCCTTCAGGGCTGCTGCGGGGAAAGAAAGGGCCACTGGAGGCAAGCAGCATCCCGCCAAGCCAAGCCCCCAGCAGCCTCGACTCCGGGTCTGGGAGCGCTGACAAGAGCAAGCTTGGGTCTGAGAAAGGCCGCAAGCTGAAGAAATTCAAGTCCCCCAAGGACTTGAGCTTTGAGTTTGGGCTGGAGGCCAGTGATGATGACCTGTGGAACCGGCGGCGCAGCGAGCGGATCTTCCTCCACGACGCCAGCACGTCCTCGGCCATGCTGAGCCCCGCCGTGCCTGCCAGCTCCACGCCTGTCTCCAAGCCTGGCCGCTGTGGCAAGGGGGCACCCATGAGCCCCAAAAAGGAGGGCAGCAAGGGGAAGGAGAGGAAGGAGCTAAGCAAGGTGAGGAATGTGCTGGCAGAATCACTGTGGGACCCTTAGGAGCTGAGGGTGAGGGGAGAGCAATTAGCTCTGGGAGCCCTCTCTCAGCAGTTGCCCCAGTGCTGTTTGACTGTCCTTTGTCACCGCTTCTCCACCCCCACATGCACTCAGAGGAGCTGTCAAGCTTGGATCTGACTCACAGGGAGTAAAAGCCTGTTGTGTTTGAACAGGGCAGGTTACTTGTGTCACCCTCCATGTCCCAAATCCATCCAGCTTGGACTGGCCAGAATGGATAATTCTGCATTAAAACATCTGTGAAATCTCTCTCCTGTTATGGGGGAGGACTGATTCTGGGGAGAGTTAGACAAGTTGGTTGTGACATGAGGCCAACTGGGATCTTCTTGGAGCTCTCTGGGGGAAGATTTGATGGGCAGGAATTACTCTCCAGGGTAATGAAAATCTCTTCCTAAAATGTGTGAAGCCTGAAAGCAGAGCTGGGAGATGTAGGACGTGGTGTGGTTGATGAATGCTGGCTGAATGACATCCTACCTGTGCATAGCCCACTTTGCTCCACCTTTCCCCTCTCCCTGGGCCCAGATCTTTATCGATCCTCTCTTTACTGATGGGGGTGTTTTTGTTTGGTTTTTTTGTTTGTTTGTTTTTAGCAGCGAAAGAAGGGTAAAGAAACACCCTGCTGCTCCTCCTCCTCGTCCATGTCTCCTCCTGGCATCCCTAGCTCCCCTTCTGATGTTCGTGTGAGCCTGGCGAATGCCCTGAGCTCCACCAAGAAGAGCAAAGCCAAGATGAAAGCCAAGGAGGTGAAAAAAGAGGTGAGGGTGTGGGTGAACAGGAGGGTGGCTGGCAGAGCCCTACTCTTTTCCTGGACTGCTGCAGTGTGAGGGAGGGAAAACAGACACATAGTTTTTGCTGGGTGTGTTACAGGCAAAATACTGATTTAAGAAGCCTCAAATCCAAGCAAGATCAGATAGTACCTGCTGCTACCATCTGGCATTCATTTGCCTTCATCCCCCAGATCAGTGAGCAGGCAGGATTTTCTCTAAGGCTGCCACAAGATAGAGGGAGAGCCTTCATGGATGGCAAGGACCGAGGAGGTGGTGATGGAGTTGCTTTGCTCAGCACTGGGTGAGCCAGCTCACAGCTGGTTTCTGCTCCATTGCTGTAGCTGGTCTTCTCTCATAACACATTAGTGCATCTCCTCATATTATTTCTGAGTGCAGTGCCTGTGGTCTGTGTGTAACAGCAAGAAATGTATCATAGGGCTTTGAGAAGAAGCAGGAGCAGTGCCTGCTGCTCATTTAGTGAAGATATGGTCTCAGCAGCACCCTGCAGAGAGGTGGTGAAAGCAGAGCAAAGCTGCAGCTGACTGCTCCACAGCTTCTCTCCTAACCTCCAGGGGTGAGATGTGGCCAGAGTGTGTGAAACAGCTTTTGGTCAGCTATCAGTGCTGCTTGGGGATAAACCCAGAGAAACAGAGGGCTTTGTTCAACCAAAAACCAACTTTGGGTGCACCCACTTCACTCTGTGTGATTGACATTGGTGAGGATGGGGACAAGTTTGTCCTGATATCCTCAGGTTGTCTGGAGGAAGGTGAGATGGGATCAGACTGTTGCCTGTTGTCACCCAGCTGACATGCTGCTTGCTCTCCTGCAGAACCGAGGGAAGGGAGGAGCTGTCAGCAAGCTCATGGAGAGCATGGCAGCAGAGGAGGATTTTGAACCCAACCAAGACAGCAGCTTCTCAGAGGATGAGAACATCCCACTGAGCATGCTGGTCGAGCGACCACCCACACCAGGTGAGGGCAGGAGGGGCCAGAGGGCTAATGGTACAGGTAGAGGAGCTGGGCAGGATTCCCAGGGCTGCTCAGAGGAGGAGTGTGCTGCTTTAGAGTCACAGAATCACAGAATTGTTTTGCTTGGAAGAGACCTTTAAGATTGAGTCCAACCATTAACCCAGCACTGCCAGGTTGCCACTAAGCCATGGCCCTCAGCACCACATCTCCACGGCTTTTCAATCCCTCCAGGGTTGGAGGACTCCACCACTGCCCTGGGCAGCCTGGGCCAGACCTTGACAACCCTTTTGGGGAAGACATTTTTCCTCGTGTCCAACCCAAACCTCCCCTAGCACAACTTGAGGCCCTTTCCTCTTGTCCTGTCCTATCCTTTCACACATTCATCCAAAGCCATACATCCTTGGGGTGGTGATAATACTTTCCCAGTAAAATTTGGCTTGCCAAAACCAAGTTGTATCAGAGTGAGAGGCCCACTGTGAGATCTCAATGAAACACAGTCTCTGAGCTGCCCTATTTTCATTTACTGATATAACTATTGCCGAGGGGGGAATTTTCTTCTTCCAGGAGCTATCCAGGAGAGCGAGCCCTTTGTGCAAAGGGTTTGCTGTCCTTTTCCTAGGAGAGGGTGATGCTGGAAGTGTTTCCTTCTCCCCATGCTATCCCTTTGTCATGTATGGTCCTCTCTAATGCCCACCTTGCTCCAACACCTCACAGCTCCCCGCTCCTGCATAATTGACAAGGATGAGCTGAAAGATGGTCTGCGTGTCCTCATCCCCATGGATGACAAGCTGCTCTATGCTGGGCATGTCAAGACTGTGCATTCACCAGACATGTGAGTTAAGGGGCTGCCATATCCACCTGGGCTCTGCTGGGAATGGGGATGTAGCTGGTGCAGGGATTGATCTGGGGCTTGTGTAGGGCTGGCTGGAGATGGACTGGCAGGGAGGGAAGGAGAACTCATACTGGTTTACCAGCACTGAAAAAATCCAATTATCTCTCATTAAATGCTCTCCAGTAAACTGGTGGTGGGGCTCAGAGGGAGGGGTTAGCTGATCAGGGTGATGTCTTCCATGCACCATGTCTGACCAAGCCTTTGTGTTTCAGATACCGTGTGGTGGTGGAAGGCGAGAGGGGAAACCGGCCCCACATTTACTGCCTGGAGCAGCTCTTGCAGGAAGCGGTAAGTGAGACCAGAGGCTGCCTGTGCTTGGTGCCTGAGCCCTGTTTTGGGGTGCAGGAGGCTAGCTGGAAGCCTCCTCCTCCCCCAGCAGGGACTTCAGGCATGCCCTGATGCTGCCTCTGTGGCCAGTCTGGGCAGAGCTCCCCTTGGTGTGGGTTGCTGCCCCATGGCTGAGCTTCCCCACCAGCAGTGGGCACCATGTCTGTATGCCAGCAGGGCCAGTCCTTCACGCTGCCCTGTGAGCAGGCAGGAGGCCGTTTCCCAGCAGGGAAACTGTCCCTTGCCTTCTCCAGAGCTGCTTTGCTACACTCCAGATGTGGTGGGATGGTCTGTGCTGATGCCAAGAACATCAGTAATTGCCTTCCTCTTGTCCCGGAGCAGATCATCGACGTGAAACCACCTTCAGTGCGGTTCCTGCCCGAGGGCACGAGGATTGCAGCCTACTGGAGCCAGCAGTACCGCTGCCTCTACCCCGGGACAGTTGTCCGAGGTAAGGCCACCCTGGCTTCTCTGCACTGTGAACCAGAGATGTCTCAGTCCTACGTGTCCTGAGGGACATCAGGCTTGTTTGGGGAAGCTCTGAGCTCTGCTCTTGAGTGTCCTGGAGGTCAGAGCCTGGCCCATTCCTCTCCTCCAGTTCATGCCCAACTCAGTCATGATGCTGGTTTAGTGACATTCTGTTGGTCCAGGATACGTGCCCTCATAGGAAGAGATCTAAGCAAATTAGGAGCTTAAAATATCAGAGAAATTCAACGCTTCAAAAAATTCAGCTTCAAAATGTCAGAATTAACTCCAGGCACCAAAGATTTCTGAGGTTGTGGAGGTTTCTAAATCAGTTGTGTGCTCATAGCTTTGCCTCTGACTCATCAACTCCCCCATCTGGCCCTGTTAAAAAGCCAGTGAAGGGCCCTGGGCAGTTCTACCATGACTTGCTTTTGGGCTTGTGGTCACCCTGTGTCTGTGTAAGTTACAGACCAGCGATGCTGATGCAAGAAGAGGGGCTGGGAACACAGTTTACTTCTCTTGGAGAGAAGATGAAAAGCAGCAGCTTGTGATTGCTGAGAGCAGTTATATAATGCAGGTCAAACCCCCAAAAAGATGCTCCAGTGAAAACAGAATTTGTGCAGGAATAGATGGAAATAGGGGAAAGAGGTGGGAAGTCAAACTGGAATAGTGGTTATGTTCTGGAGCAATGCTGCTGACTGGGAAGTTTTACTCTGGGTGGGCTGGTTTAGTGTTGTCAAGAACTTTATGTTCTGTGCTCTCTCTGCACAACCTGGGGAAGGGGAGGACAGGACACTTCGGAGCTGGTGCAGGATCCCTGTCTTCCCCCACTTCCTTGACAAGGGGGTTGTACTCTGTTTTTTGTCCCTAATCCCATCTTCTGCTCCCCCACCCCACAGGAGCCCTGGATCTGGAGGAAGATGGTGATCTCATCACAGTAGAGTTTGATGATGGGGACACAGGACGTATCCCACTGTCTCACATTCGGCTTCTCCCTCCTGACTACAAGATCCAGTGTGAGTCTTGTTCAATGTTTTCCATGACACTTCCCACTATGAAACGTAGGGAGTTTGGGGCCACCTGCCTCCGAGATTTTTTGGGATGAGTTCACAGAGTCACAAAGATAGTGCTATCAATTATGGACATGCAGAGCTGGAAGAAGGCCCAGGTCCTATTGCAGGATCAGTAGGGATACATTCCCTGGGTTGCATCTCTGTTTTATGTGTTACTTGACTGCATTTGACCACCTCTTTGATCTGTTCCAGGTGCTGAGCCTTCCCCAGCCCTTTTGGTGCCCAGCACCAAGCGCCGTAGCCGTAAATCCAGTAAAGATACTGGAGAAGGAAAAGAGGGAGCTACGCTGGGGTCAGAGGAGCCTGTGTCAAAGGGCAAAGGGCGAGGGAGAAAGCCAAGTGTCAAGGCAAAAGCAGGTAGGTTGTCACCCCTGCCAGACCTGGGGTTCAGAGAGTCCTTGCGCAGTTCCCCACTGCTCTCCCAGAGTTAGAGCTGTTGCTTGGGGCAAGATTTGGAGGGGAAAATGCAGAGCATCCCTGCATCAGCTCGCTCTGCTGTAGCTACAGTTTGCAGGAGGCTAGCTCTGAAGCTGGTTTACTCCTCAAGAGCTTTCTTCTGTTGGTCAGGGCTGCAGAGCAGGGTCCCTTTTTCGGTTGAGCATCTCGGCAGCCATCAGTAGGGCTAAAGGTGCAGGAGATCTGCAGTTTGGTTCCCCTGCAGTTGAAGCAGGGGCATTGTCCTCAGCAGTTTACAGGTGGTGGCATCAGGCCAGACTGCTTAGTAGGGCTGTTCAGTAAGCAGAGGACCTGTGCCTCTTCAGGGTGTACCTGAGCAGTCAGGAGCAAACCCCCCTTGTCCGGAGACCACTCAGCGCTTGTGTCTGGTTGTGTCTGAGCTAATAAAGCCCGTCTGGATGGACACAGTCATGTCTTTGTGTTTCTTCCCCTCTGCAGAAGAGGCTGCCTTGCCAGAAGAGAAGGATCAGGTTGAGTCTTCACCCGTTCCCTCTTCAGTCCCAGAGAAGCCAGCCTGCTTGGGCAAGACCAGCATGAAGGGGTCACGAAAATCGCAACCACTGCCGACTGGAGGCTCTCCTGCCCCTGCGGATGACAAGCGGTCAAAAGCCAGCAAAATGAAGATCTCCACTAAGCTGCACAGCCCCCCACAACCCACCTACCAGCCGGCTGTGTTTGGCAGCATCCTGGGCACAGAAGCCTACAGTGACCTCCCAGGGACCCTGGCGGCCTTCGGCTCTAGCGAGGCGGCCAAAGCCAAGGCCAAGAAAGGGAGGCCCACGGAAGAGACGCAGGAATTTGGCTCCATGGTCAAGGCTCAGAGGAAACATGACAATGAAATCCTGATTAAGCTGGACCATGAGGGTGTGATGTCTCCAAAGACAAAGAAGATGAAGGAGGCAATGAGGATGCTGGAGGACTCGAGCCTGGCCGGTCGCAGAGACGGCAAGAGTCTCTTGGGGCTGGGCTATTCCCCTGCAGTGGGTGCGGAGGGCAAGCAGAAATCTTCCCGAGCCAAGGCAGCTGAGGGAGACCATTCTCCTGCCAGCTTTGGAGGAAAGTTTGATGGCTCAGTGGAGACCCTCACTGCTTCGAAGGACCAGGAAGAAAAGGCAGCAGCTCCAGCAGCTGTGGAGGAGTCTGAAAGCAACAGCAGTGACAGCAGCTCCGAGTCAGAGGGAGAAGAGGAAGCTGAGAAGAACCGAGGGGAAGCCCAGGACAGCAGCTCGGCCAGCTCAAGAGCGTCCACCCCTCTCTCTTCCTCCAACTCCTCCTCCTCTTCATCTTCTAGCAGCAGCTCCTCTTCCTCCTCCTCTTCCTCCTCTTCCTCGGCCTCATCAACCTCTTCTTCATCAAGTTCCAGCTCTTCTTCCTCCTCCACTACGGACGAAGACTCCTCCTGTAGCTCTGATGACGAAGTAGCTGAGGCCCAGCCAAGTTCCTCAGTGCAGCAAACCCTCCCACCCAAGCAAACCAAGCAGGCAGGGAAATCCCGCGCGTCCTCCCACCCCCAGAGCCAGAAGCAGCCGGCGCAGCAGCCGGTGCAGCAGCCGGCACCGCAGCAGAGCGGCAACAAGAGCAGGCCCAAGAAGCGTGAGGGCATCCACCTGCCCACCACCAAGGAGCTGGCCAAGCGCCAGCGGCTGCCCTCGGTGGAGAACAGGCCCAAGATCGCCGCTTTCCTCCCCGCACGGCAGCTGTGGAAGTGGTTTGGGAAGCCCACACAGGTAAACAAGAGCCTATCCCACCTCTCCCTGGTTCTCAGAACAGGTGTTTGCCTTCTGGTGCTTCTTACCCATGTCCTTGCCCTTCTCCTGGAGTGGTGAAGCTCTGCTGGCATGGTGTGTCCCACAGCCAAGGTCTCCAGTGTGCAAGGAGATCAGGGTTGGCTTTCCCTGTGTCTGGGGGAGCTGTCCTGTGTGGTGTGTCCCTCTGCCCTGTTTCCTGTGGGAATGCCTGTGGATGCTGTGACTGCCAACAGCAAAGGGTGGGATGTGGGACAGGGACAGCAGAGAGTCACAGAATGTTAGAGGTTGGAAGGGACCCCGAAAGATCATCTAGTCCAAACCCTCTGCTGGAGCAGGATCACCTAGATCGGGTCACACAGGAACACGTCCAGGCGGGTTTTAAATGTCTCCAGAGAAGGAGACTCCACAACCTCCCTGGGCAGCCTGTTCCAGTGTCTGTCACCCTCACCGTGAAGTTTCTTCTCATATTTATATGGAACCTCCTATGTTCCAGCTTGCACCCGTTGCCCCTTGTCCTATCATTGGATGTCACTGAGAAGAGCCTGGCTCCATCCTCCTGACACTCTTCCTTTACATATTTATAAACATTAATGAGGTCAGTGGTGGGTGGGTGGAGAAAACCTGGATGATCCCTGGCTGCTCACCTGCGTGATCCTTCCTTGGCAGAGACGAGGAATGAAAGGGAAGGCCAGGAAGCTCTTCTACAAGGCCATTGTGCGGGGCAAGGAGATCATCCGCATCGGAGACTGTGCGGTCTTCCTCTCCGCCGGCCGCCCCAACCTGCCCTACATTGGCCGCATCCAGAGCATGTGGGAGTCGTGGGGCAACAACATGGTAGTCCGAGTCAAGTGGTTTTATCACCCAGAAGAAACCAACCCTGGGAAGAAACTCAATGAAGGCAAGGTAGGCTGGTCTCCTTTGCTGAGGGGGCTGCAGAGCTGCTTGTTCCCTTTTGTTTCCAAACCCACATTTCTCTTTTCTTTTCTCTTGGGCACAGCGCTGGGATCAGAAATCGGGCAGGAGTCTGTCCACAGCTTTGCAGGCATCCAACCAGAGGAAGGACTTTATGGAGGTTGGTGAAGTTGGGAGAGGACTGGGAGGAGATGTTGGGGTCTCCATAACAAACACTGCTGGGGAAATGCCCCTCTGAGCTTCTTTGGCTCTTGCTTTTTGCCTCGGCTGCCGAGTCCTGTACCCAGGACTTTGGATGGGTGTTTCTGGGAAGGTGGGAGTAGGAGGAACCCAGCACCCATCTTTGCATTTGCATCCTTGGAAGTGAGGATGACAAACTGCTGGCCTCCATATTCCCCTGTCCGTGCACTTGGCAGTTGCAGCATTCCTGTCAGTGAGAGCTGAATGGGAGGGCTCAGGTTTAGTGTGCAGGATGGGTTGTGTCCATGCTGCTGGTGGGCCCGTGCATGTTCCCAGTGTCCCTCCCCTGCACCGGAACTGGGGATGAGTGGGAAGTTCTGCCTGAGCGAGACCACAAGCCCTGGCCAGTTGTGATGGATGTTTTTCCTGCATATTGAAGACGATGCTGTAAATGCTGTGAGATCTAATGGCTCCTTTTCTTTCCATCTTCCTCCTTCCATTCCTGAAACGCAGCGAGCCCTCTACCAGTCCTCTCACGTGGATGAGAACGACGTCCAGACCATCTCGCACAAGTGTCTTGTTGTTGGTCTGGACCAATATGAGCAGATGCTAAAGACGAAGAAATACCAAGACAGTGAGGACCTCTACTACCTTGCAGGGACCTATGAGCCCACTACGGGCATGATCTTCAACACCGACGGGGTCCCTGTCATCTGCTGACTGCCCAGGGGACACGTGCCACCCCCTGGGAAGGGACGGGACAAACCTGAGGACGTGCCTGTTCAGACGACATGATTGTTTCTTTCAATGCTCATGACTTCTGTGTCACACTACAGACAGGAGAGCGCGAGAGACACGAGGAGGAAGGAGAGGGCTGAAGAAAGGGGTTGGGGAAGCAGTTACAGGACTTGAGGAAGATGCCGTTGCGGGGTGGTGGTGGTGCTCGAACCCCTCCCAAGGCTCTTCTGGAAGTGGCTTTAAGTAAGGTGACACTTGACCAACTTCTCCCTTCCTCCTTTTGGTCCAGGAAAGCACATGGGTCTCGTGATCATTTCACCAGCGGGACCCCCCCAGCAGGAGGGATCCCTTATGTGTCATTTGCCCCCATCAGTACCTTGGAAGCCGCCTGTACGTGGAAGGACACCCGCTACCCTTCTGCGTACGCTCCTCTCCGTCCTTACAGCCCCTTTCCTACTTAGTTTGGCATGACCCTTTAGGAAGGACAGGGTGAAAGAGAAAGGAGATGAGTCTCTCTCAGCACCTTGTCTCGATCCTCTCAGCGCCTTTTTATGGTTCCCTTTCCCTGGAGGCCCCCCCCGGCACGGAGCATGAAGGGGCAGAGCTGGCCCCAGCATGGAGATGGCAGAAGAGGTCCTCTGGGCTGGGAGGAGCCAGGTGGAAGACGAGCCAACGTCCAGTCTGGGATGGTGCCTTCCCACTGCCTCGAACAAACAGTCCGAACCCACTTTCCCTCTCACTCTGTGTCCCTCCTGCCCTGGAAAGGCTGTGGAGGGACCAAGCCTGTGGCGAGGGCGTGACACTTGGTGAACAAAGAACTCGTCTTGGAGTGTGCAGTGAAGGGAGGCAGGAGATGACTGGGAGAAGCTGCTGCTTGGTGCTTGGAGCAGAGGAAACCACAGGCTGTTGGAGTTTGGCATCCCTCACCCAGCTTTACACCCCATGCCTTGCCTGAGCAGAGCTGTGGAGCTGCTGGGAAGCCCTCCCCCATCACTGGAAGGGAACGGGGACAGCGTGTGAAGCCCCGATGTGCCTGCCTGCAGCGTTGCCATGGCCAGAGCCCTGCTGCCACCTTGGGCTCGGGGAGGACACCATTCAGCTGGCCCATCCAGCCGGCCAACCTCCCCGTGGCTCCTGGAGAGCCACCACCACCACCTCCTCCTCCTCCCTCCCACCGGGCCACACGTCGGACTTGTGGCATCACCAGGGGCCNAAAAAAAAAACAAAACCCCAAACCACACACAAACCCCTTGAACCAACAAAACAAAAAAACCACGACAGAAATGAACACAGTCTGACGGTTAGAATATTATTTTTTATTTCCTTGTTGGATTGTGATTGTAAATGATCTGGGAACAGGCACACACAACCCCCCCCCCCACTCCCAAAGAAAACTTAACTCCCAGAGGAAAACGATATACACAATTT
>VYZX01023850.1:330113-371998 GCA_013401335.1 Brachypteracias leptosomus | reverse complement strand
GAGCGGAGCGCGGCGGCTGCGGGCGAGCAGCGGAGGCGGCCCCGGCCCCGGCCCTGCCTCCTCCCGCCTCCCTTCACTCCTCCTCCGCTCCCCCCCGGGCTGCACCGGAGCCTGAGCCCCCAGAGCCCCCCCTCCGACACCTCCTTGCCAGCTCCGGGGGGCACAGAAAAGGTTTTCCCGACGTTCTATAGGTACCGCCTATAGGTACTGCCCATAGGCACCGGCTAAAGGTGCTTTCGGAGGGCTGGAGCTAATTGCAAAGAGAGATTAATTAGGAAGAAAGCCCTGGTAATTTCGTTTAGGACGTGAGCTTTGCAGGGACAGGGTCCTTCCCACTCTGCAAATGGTTTTGGAGTAAGAGAGGCTGATGGGTCAGCATGAGCTGTCCCACGGATGGATGGTTGGTCAGAAGGATGGATAGATGGACAGATGGAAGAATGGATGGACAAACAGAAGAATAGGTGGATGGTCAGAAGGACAGATGGATGGATAGATGGACAGAGAGACGACTAGATGGACAAAGAAAAGGATGGATGGATGGATGGATGGATGGATGGATGGATGGATGGATGGATGGATGACCAACAGATGGACTACAGCTCTGGCTAGCAGAATGCAGCAATCTTCCACCTGGGAAGCAAGTGAGGGATCTCTGCTCCCCATCAAAACTAGGGGCGTGAGAGCAGAGGAGGAAGAGAACATCATCTGGAGGCATCTGTCTAGGGAGCGGAAGCATGTCCCTGAGGAGGATGCTCAAGGCAGGGACACCATGGGTGTCTGATCCCAGTCTTCCTGAGCTGGGAGAGCTGGCCAAGTCTCAGGGTATCATCATGGGGATTTATAGAATTACGGAATTGGCTTGGTTGGAAGAGATCTTTAAGATCATAAAGTCCAACCATCAACTAGCGCTGCTACACCACCACTAACCCGTGTCCCTCAGCACCCCATCTCCATGGCTTCCAATCCACTGCCCTGGGCCGCCTGGGCCAGCCCTTGGCAACCTTTTCAGAGAAGAAATTGTTCCCCAATAAATCTCCCCTGGCACAACTCGAGGCTCTTTCCTCTTGTCCTATCACTTGTTCCTTGGGAGAAGAGCCAGACCCTATCTGTCTCCAACCTCCTTTCAGGGAGTTGTGGAGAGCCAGAAGGTCTGTCCTGAGCCTCCTTTTCTCCAGGTTCAACACCCCCAGGTCCCTCAGCTGCTCCTCATCAGACTTGTGCTCTAGTCCCTTCATTGCCCTTCTCTGGCCACGCTCCAGCCCCTCAATATCCTCCTTGGAGTGAAGGGCCCAAAACCAAACCCAGTATTCAAGGTGCAGCCTCCCCAGTGCCCAGTCCAGGAGGACAATCAAAATGCTGCTATCTGGTTTTCTCGTGGGAGCAACAAGACACAGGGGGGAGGACCCAGCAGGTCCCCTCCACACTAAGGTGGGTGAGAGCCCTGGGGGTGCAGCCATCACTGGGCTGTCCCCACCAGGAGCATGGAAGGATGGTGGGAGCGGACAGAGGAGGGACACGGTCCCTGTCACTTGGCGGCTGCAGCGCCGGGCTCTGCATCACAATCTGCTTGCAGTCAATAGATGCTGAGCTGCATCTGAACCAGCGTGGGGCTGGCAGCTGCTGCTCAAGCCAGAGGAGATCAGAGACAGAACCAGCTGCCCCTCCTCAACCACCCGTCTGGGCTGGGCAAAGGGGCTCCTGCAAATTGCATTGCAGAGGGAGGAAAACAGGCCAGGTGGAAATTTCCATCTTTTCTCTCCTTGGCTGAACCAGATGGAGTTTGGCTCAGAGCAACCCGAGCCAGGGCTCAGCTTTCTGTGCTCCCCCCGGGGCTGAGCACCTGCACAGCTCAGTGTAACGGGGGGTTTTTTGGGCTGCTTCCTTCAGTTGGGCTTCACAGAATCACAGAATGTTAGGGATTGGAAGGGACCTCAAAAGATCATCTAGTCCAATCCCAATTCGATAGCATCCTTGTGAGATCTCAAAGCACCTCACTCCTCTTGGGATACACAGAATCACAGAATCACAGAATGTCAGGGATTGGAAGGGACCTCAAAAGATCATCTAGTCCAATCTCCCTGCCGGAGCAGGATCACCTAGATGAGGTTACACAGGAACATGTCCAGACGGGTCCATACGTCCCCTTGCCCTACACCAAACCCTGCCACCCCCTGCCAGGTACCTGGACAATGTAAGAAAAGGGGGTGGCTGTAGTGGGGGTCCCCCAGCCATGCCTGTTGGCACCCAGATGGTGCTGGAGCTCCTCAAAAAGAGCAGGATGAGCTGGAGCATATGTGCGCTTGCCTTTTCACGGCGTGCCAGCCAAGCCCTGCTGCCTCCGTGCTTGCCAGGCAGCGTTGCTCACCAGCTTCCACAGGGATTCTCCCCAGGAGCTGGTGTTCCCCATCGTGAAGCCCCAGGTACGAGCTGGGGGGTGGTCCTTTAAAAGTGAGCGAGCTCAGTAGAGCATCTCAGCTCCCTTGGTGCTCTCTGAGCCAAGGGCAGATGCTGCAACCAAACACCTCATGGCAAAGAAGAAGCTTCTGACTTCTACTGTCACATCCAAAATCATATGAGCTCCTGATCCCCTGTCTGGGAGATAAGGAGATTCCTATTCTAAGGAGATTCCTATTCTACTACTTCTGCTATGGGTGCAACAGAGCTGTCCCAGGGTATGTGCTATGAATCCAAGGGTTATGAAAGACCACAGGGAGATGAATCCATCAGGGTGAACGTCTCCAAGTATTTTCTCTCTACTCTCCCCATCCCCAAGGACATCATTAGACCCAAACAACACTGTCCTTCCTCCCATGGTGCCCCCTGAGCAAGGGCAGGCTGAGCTACCCCTGCCTGACGGGGCACAGGAGGTGGTCCTATGAGCTGGGCTCTCCCTCGGTTTTACTGGGATCTTCAATTTTTTAAGCTGGCCCTAAATAATTCAGCTTTGAAGTAGCTGGCACGAGGTTGGTGAGCTCAGAAGCTCCTTGGGTTTCTGCTTGACCCACTTTAACAGCCACGAAAACCTACCAGGCACGATGCTCCGAGTGTGATGGGGTGAAGCTGGCCCAGACACCCTGGTCCCCATGGCAGGAGGGACATCCCACACACACAACCCCCCTCCTGGGATCTCCTTCTCAACCCTCACAACCACAGAACAAATCTCACCCAAACCACGGCTTTTTAGAGGTATTTTTGCCTTCTCCTGCCTCTCCCACAGCTCCTGGCACAAGCGGGTGCATCCCGGTGGCATTTGCTGGATTACCAGGAGGGATTTGCTCGGCTCCATGAACCAGTTAACACCCTGCAGCCACCTCACCACAGCTCCTTGCTATTCAGAGCCTCACCTCACTTTCCTGGAGCCTGGTCGAACACTGATTAATCCCACCAGGCAGAATAAGACGCTGATGATTCATTTGGCTTGAAGACGTTGGATTAGGATGGTCTCCAGAAAGCCTCTATATTGTAGGTTTTTCTCTTGCCCTGCCAGAGGAGTCAGGTTTTATTAATCATTGGTATTGTGGAGGTGAGAGGAAGGAGAGACCTTTCAAGTGGCTGCCTCTCACCATGCTGCCAAAAACCTCAANCAAGGTCTGTCCAGGGCAGTGGTGGAGTCCCCATCCCCGGAGGGGTTTCCAAGCCATGGAGATGTGGTGCTGAGGGACATGGGTTAGTGGTGGGCTTGGCAGTGTTAACAGTTGGACTTGATAACCTGAAAGGTCTCTCCCAACCTAAGCAATTCTATGATTCTAGGAGTGCCTCAGACATTCCATGCCCAGTGCCACGTCCCCTCTGCACCAGCCGGAGTTGGTGACACCCTACCTGTGATTGCTGAGCAGGGAGGACCAGGCAAAGGGCAGAACCATCTGTGCCTGCCCCTCCCACACCCCCACACTCTGCCCTCCAGGGATCTCTGCACATCCATCTCTTCTGCTTCACAGAAGGGAAGGTCATTCCCAAGCCTGCAACCCCCTCCTGGAAAAACTCCTTTAAATATCATCACAGCCTTCGGAGCCTTCCCCAGGCTCTGCTCCCATCACTGGCTGAGCCAGCACTGGGAGCATCCTCGGCAGCACCAGCTCTGCACCCAGACACTGGGGATGAACCAGGGATGTTGCCTCCTGGCCAGAGTCACACTTGGGGGATTATCAGGGCCTGGAGGAGTGGGCAGGGAATGGGGTCAGTGCAAGTGCAGGGGTTTGCTGCAATCCGATTGCAGGAGAACAGAAATCCCCGGCGCTGGCGGCGGCTCAGCACTGGAGGCCACGGGGATTAACTGGGTTTTCCCCAGGCTTTGCAACAGGACTGGGGAGGGTGGAGGAGCTGGGTTTTACATGCTCCAGGGAGATGCAGAGGCTGAGTTGACCATCAGCTTTGGGGCACCCAGAGCTTGTCCCAAGGCCAAGGACCAACTTCTTCCACGTGGATGCTCATATTCCGCTGCCGGGGGTTACTCTGAGCATCCCTCCCACCCCCACATCAGCCACACCAGCCTGGGAGAGCTGGAGGAGCCCAGAGAGGATACCCACAGCCTTTGCATTGCCTACCCCAGCTTCTTTGTTGGAAGAGATTTGCATCCGTCACTAATTAATCCAAGATGAGCTGCTAATTCAGCTCCTTGATTGCAACTTTGCATAATTGCTGCACCTACAGGCAGAGTGGCAGGAGGGGATGAGAAAAGGAGACAGGCAGCAGCGGGTGCAGAGGAAAGAACATCAGTTCAGCTCTTTCCCCTCACCAGGATGTTTAAAGACTCAGGTTGAGAGAAGAGATTTGTCTCTGGAAGGAGAAAATGGTGACAGCCACCCTTGGATGGAGTTTTTTCCCTCATGCTGGGCTCACAAAGAGCCTTGCCAGCAGCCACAAAGTCAAGAGAAAACCACGAGTTACAGGAAAAAAAGCTCCTTTGGCTATTCCCATCATGCTACCATCCATTACAGAATCACAGAATGTTAGAGATTGGAAGGGACCTAGAAAGATCATCTAGTCCAACCCCCCTGCCAGAGCAGGAACACCTAGATCAGGTCACACAGGAACACGTCCAGGTGGGCTTTGAACGTCTCCAGAGAAGGAGACTCCACAACCTCCCTGGGCAGCCTGTTCCAGGGTCTGTCACCCTCATTGTGAAGTTTCTTCTCATATTGATGTGGAAACTCCTCTGTTCCATCTTGCACCTGTTGCCCCTTGTCCTATCATTGGATGCCACTGAGAAGAGCCTGTCTCCATCCTCCTCGTCCTAACGTTGTCCTCCTCCTCCTTGTGCTTCCCTTTTCCCAATGCCCAAGCAGCCATCTGTAGGTTTCAGAGTGAACACTCCACCAACCTGAGCAAGGCAAATGCATCCTCCAGGCTTATCCCCCACCCACCAGATACATTAGATCCCTGAGACCATGAAGGTTGTTAAAAATCTGCCCAAAACAAGACTCAGAGGACATCAAGCCAGGCCTGTCATCAAGGTGCTACCTCCTTGGACAACAACCCAGCAGTGAAGTGGAGGCCGGGCAGCATCACCCAGCACCATGGCAATGGGCAGAGCCACCAGTTGAGCCAATTTAAGCCCTTGGAGGCACAATTAATGGGAAAAAATTCTGCTTTTCCAGTGATGCTCAAAGCCATTCCCACAGAGCTGCAGGGGATGGGAGCGATGAACCCTGTGCGAGCAAATCAATGCTGATATTGGCTCGTGGGTTATTCTGCCACCTTCCTCTTCCTCCTCCACTCACACCCCACCCCCAGACGTTTCCCCCCCAGCAGCTGAGCACCCCAAGCACCCCCCAAGCTGAGCGACAGGGCAGCAAACCCCAGCAGACAGCCCAGCCAACCCCAGCAGACAGCTCAGCCCCACGCTCCCCATTCACCCTGCCAAAGAAAAGAGCTACTTTCAGCTCCAGCCTTTTCTGTCTCTCTCAAAAAAAGTAAAATATGCAGCTCCCAGCCCAGGGGCCCCTTCCCCAGGACTGAAAGGGGGGGGCTGGCCCCACCACCCCTCTTAATCAGCCGGGGCATGCATGAAGCCTAATGCCCTGGTGAAGGTTTGGGCACCATTGACACACGTTAAACGCCTTACGGGGGATTTGCATAAGCCTGGGGAGGGAGGAAGAGAGCAGAGAAAAGTGTCGACAATGGGAAAGTAAATGCATTAAAGTGCTTAGGGGAAGGGAGAAAAAAAAATCTGATAAAGGAATAAACCAGTTAAGGGAATATATTACTCGTAGCCCGGTTATTCAAATCCTGCCTTATAGGAAATCCTCTTAAAGCGATCACCTGATTGTGTGTTAAATTCCTAATTGAATAATAAAAGAATTATGTATTTCTCCCAGAAAGGCACAAAGATGGGAGCCCGTGGTCGCAGGGGGGGAGCTGGTGGTGGAGGGGATGGAGAGGGAAGGTTCCTGGGGCAGCAGAACCAGCCAGGAGGGATGGGGTGGGAGATGTGGGGCCAAGGGAGGACACGGACACTGGGAGGATGCCTGGGGAGAGTGCAGAGTCCAGTGGCTTTTAGGATTGAGGGGTGATGGTACCCAGGAGGAGGAGAAGGACCTGAGGGATCTCCAGGGCTCCTCCAAGCCTGGTGGTTGTGTGAGGATCACAAAAAGTGAAACCACCCCAAAAGGAACTCCTGGAGCACAGCAACACAACCAGCCAGGGGCTGGCAAAGGGGACTTTGTGTGTGGGGGGGAGGATCACAGCACCCCTGAAGCTGCTGAGGAGCAAAGGGGGGGTCCATGCCCAGCTCTGGGGTAACCCCATTGCTTGCACAGGTCCTGCAGGAGAAGCACAGCCCTCGCTGCCCCATAGTTTTCCCAGCTAAGGCTGAGGGTGATGCCTGCACAGCCTCTCCTGCCCTTCCCCCAGCCTCCACGCTAGAAATAAGATGCAAAAAAATAAAATGAAATAAATAATTAAAAAAAGGCATCACCTGGCACTCGAGAGGTGAGGGAGAGCAACGGGGCTGACATGCACCAAACCCATAGCCCGCAGGGTTGAGTTGAGGGGGGGGGGAGAAACAAAAGAGATAAAAATAGCCCTGGGAGCTGCTTTTTTCCCCGAGATCATTTTTCTACGAGGCTCTTTCATTTCATAAACAGGATTATTTATTTATTTCTCCCCCTTTTTACTCCACTTTTTTTTTTTTTATATATTATTCAATGCCACCACTTTACCCATCCCCACGTTGCTTTTAAAAGCAAGTTAAAAAACCCCCACATACCCACCACCAAAACAATACCCAAAAACAAGGGGGAAAAAAAAAAAAGAAGAAACCAAGCCCCTTGATTGCTCCAGCTCTTTAGAAGTAATTGAATATCCCAGAGTGCATCTGCTAATGCAAACTCCAATAGAAACAAGCAGCAGTGGTGAGCTCGGGGAGGGCAGAGGAGGCAGCTGAGAAAACAAAGCAAGTGGAGCCCAGCAAAGCCCAGCTCAGCAAAGCCCAGCCCAGCTCAGGGCTGTCAGAGACTTTGGATTAAGGCAGGACTGGATTGCCAGGACCAGGCTGAGGTCCTGCTCCTGGGCAAGCTGGTGGTTATTGTAGAATCATAGAATGGTTTAGGCTGGAAGGGACCTCCAGAGGTCATCTGGTCCAACCTCCCTACACCAGCAGGGACATCTCTACCTAGGGCAGGCTGCTCAGAGCCCCATCAAGCCTGACCTTGAAGGACTCCAGGGATGGGGCCTCCACCACCTCTCTGGGCAGCCCATTCCATTCTATCAGCCTCATATTAAAGAACTTTTTTCTAATATCCATTCTAAATCTATCTATTATTGAGTTATCCTCTCTGGAGCCCCCCTGGTTCCCAGGGGACACCCCTGCCCCCTGAGCCCAGCAGGTCCCCCTTGGCCATGGTCACACAGAGGAGCTGGTGGTTGCATCTCCAGTGGTACCTCCTCCCTTCAGCAGCCAGGGAAATCAGGGATGACAGGAGCAGTTAATTGGAGCCTGCAGAGGCCACCTTCCCCCGGGTGTGGTGTTTTGTTTCCAAATAGACTTTTAATAACTAATTTCAGCTGGTAAGAAGAACGAGGTACGTCCTGACCTCTTGAAATGCAAATTGCCTCTCGCCCTGGGAGAGAAGAAAGGCTCTTCCCTATCTGAAACAGGGAAAAGGAGTGAGATAAGGTCTCTGGGCTCTGCCTCCTTGCTTTCATTTTCTAAATTGTTTTCAGGTGAGGAGAGATGCTCTCTGTGATTTCACAGTGCCTGCTGCCCATACACAGCGAGCCTGGGGCACTGAAAGGCACCAGGAGCAGAAATCCCTGTACCCAAACAGTGCACAGGGAGGGGGCACAGCCCAGGGGTTGTATTCCCCTACAAGCCAGACTTGCCCCAGCCTTCAGCAGAGATTGAATCACAGAATCATTTAGGCTGGAAAAAACCCCTAGGATCATCAAGTCCACCCTTCATCCCAACATCTCCCTGCCCCTTAGACCATGTCCCAGAGCATGAAGCCCAGAGCTTTGCCCCCCTTCTGCCAGGACTCAATTTTGGGGCTCAATTTCCAATCTTACTCTGGAAAACATGGCAGAGCAGGGGTATAGTCACTGGTTTAAAGACAGCTAAAACCAGCACTGCTCTGCTCTGGCCCCACCACCAGCCCCCCAGCCTGGCACAGCTGCAGCCAACCTCCTTCTCCAGCCTCTCAGCAGCTTGTCCATAGAGGAGGCTTGTGGCACATCAGCAGCCAAGAGCCCTCTGCCTCCTCCAGCAGCTCTGGCTCAGTGGCTGGGTGAGGGCAGACAGAGAATTTTTTTTTTTAATTCTGTTTTGTTTTGCTCTGAGTCACAGAGCAACAGTGCAGAGAAAGGGCCCTGAGCACACACTGAAGGTCGAGGCTGCAGAAGTGGGCAGAGGATGCTCTGAGAGGGAACAAGGAAAGGAGAAGGAAGGTGCTAAGGAGCAAAGGCTGGGATGGTGGTGTGGAAAGAGCAAGGATGATCCATGCATGGAAAAAGGGCTGAGATGCTGCTGGGGAAAGAGCAGGGATGCTCTGGGGGCAGAAGGCTGGGATGGTCCCAGGGAAGGGAGAAAAGAACATGGATATTGCAGAGGAAGAAGGCTGGGATGCTGCTGGGGAAGGAGCAGGGATGCTCTGGTAGGGGGGGCAAAAGGGCTGGGATGCTGCCAAGGGATGCAGGGATGCTCTGGGGCCAGGAAGAGCAGCGTAAAAGAACATGGATATTGCAGAGGAAGAAGGCTGGGATGCTGCTGGGAAGGAGCAGGGATGCTCTGGTAGGGGGGGCAAAAGGGCTGGGATGCTGCCAAGGGATGCAGGGATGCTCTGGGGCCAGAAAGAGCAGCGTAAAAGAACATGGATGTTCCAGGAGAAGAAGGCTGGGATGCTGCTGGGAAGGAGCAGGGATGTTCTGGGGGCAGGAGACTGGAATGCTCCCAGGGAAGGGAGGAAAGAAGATGGATGTTGAAGGGGAAGGCGGCTGGGATGCTGGTGGGCAGGAGTAGGGTTGCCCTGAACCACCATCAAGCAGCTGTGTGGGGAGACAGTGCAGCCCCCCCAGCCCCCTCACCATCACTAGCAGAAGGCCCAGGCTTCCCTCTGCCCTCCACAGATAAAATATCAGCCCTGGGAGATGTGAGGCAGGTACACACCACACTGGCACCCAAAGGTGACAGTCTGGAGCCACTGTGTCACCCGGTGCTCCCCAGCATGTCCCCCAACCTGGACCCGTGCAAAGAAACTTTCCCTTCCTTGCCCCTGCAAAACAGCATCCAGAACATTAAAACATTGTCAGAAGCCTCTAACCTATTTTAGGGACTTACCTGGACTTAGTAGTCTCCAGATCCTTTCTTCTAACCTGTAACTTAATGAAACTCACTGCTAAAAAACCCCATCAAAACATAACAAGGTGCTGGAACAAGCAGGCACCAGATTTCCTCAAGTCCAGCAGCTTGGGCAGAAAGCCCTCATTAGCTCACATTACACCAGTAATTAGCTGAAGGGCTCTGCCAAGGGCTTGGCCAAGACTTGTCCAGGGCCAGGTTAGATGGGGTATGGAAAAGGTGCATGCTCAGGGTGAACAGGGGCAGGATCAGAGCAGTGCTGGTGCTCAGCACCACCCTGGCATCTGCTCGCTCTAAAACCCAGCGATGCTGCATCAAAGGTTTGCTGCAAACAGGAGCAGGTCCACCAGAGATGTTCTGCCCCATGTCTGCTCCTTCCTCCACCCCCAGCGCAGCCCCAGCCCATCAGGTTGGGCTGTTGCCACCAGAATTGTGCTCCTGCCCTGAGATACTTCATCTTGGACTTGAGTCCTGCGTAGCAAAGGGCCTCAGAGCCACATCACTTGGTAGACCACCATAGCACAGCTCAACCCAAAAGCCTACAGCAAGAGAAAGAGTGACTGACGGGGAGGAGCACGGGCACGAGTCCATCTCTACCCTTGTAATAAGATAAATAATTGGAGATGAGATTTCTCAGTCCCTTCACTGGGAATTCGTGCTTAATGGGCCAGCCTCAGGAACAGCAGAGACAAGACAGCCCCTCTGAACACAAAAGGGCTGGGTTTCACCCATTATTTACAATTTTCCCCATGCTTACCAGAGAATGTTCCACTTTGCTCTCCTAGGGCAGGAACACAGGAGGATTGGGACCCTCTGAAACATCAGCGGGGCTGGATGATCACATCCACCCAGGGCACGGGGAACGGAGGAGTTCTTGGCACCACCACCATGGCTGGAAGCTGCTGCAACTTACTGAATCCACCAGCAGCTCCTCGGAGATCTTCAGCTTGCTCCAGGCAGAAGGCAGGAAACATCACCAGCAGGAATGAACAGTTTAGAAACACTCATCTGAGCTCACCGCTCACCCAGCTGCCTGTGCCTGAAGCAGGTGGAGGCAGCGACAGGACAGCATTGCCCTCCAGAGCTGGATCAGGAGAGGAGATGGCTGCAGCTTCACAGCTGAGGCCTTGCTAGGACAGGAGAACAAGGAGAGTCTCATCACATGCTCCACCATGGCTAGCAAGAGCAGAAAGTCCTTTTCTCCTCCTGTCCTCCCTGATCAAAGTGTGTGTCGTGGCTTTGCAAAAGGCAGGGTACGTAAGGAAGCAGAAATCCCACATCCATCTGCCCAGGCCACCTCCAGATCTTACTCCAGGGCTCCAATGTGAGGAGTAACAAAAGCTTGGAGCACCAGCACAGGGAGCAGGGTGTGTGTGTGAAAGCAGACATGGGATGTAACCCATAAAAGAAAGAATAAAGGAAATTATCTCAACTCACCTGAGGAGCAGGAGAAAAACACTTGAGTGCAAGTCCTGAGGAGAGTGGCTTTGAGGAGGAGCAAGAAGGAAAAGGACATTTGCAACCAAAATGCGCCAGGAGGAACTCAGCTGGTCCTTTCTCAGTCCCTGCAAAGCCCAAGCTGACAATCTTTTGAGAGCAGCTACCCAGCAGAGCTCAGGCTGAGGGCTTATCACTGCTGGTGCTCCAGTTGGGGCCACAGAGGGTGGAACACGCAGAACGTCACCCTGGCCTTATCCAGCCCCATCTCCCAGCAGCAAACAAAAGGAAGAAGACACAGAATACTTATCACAACACAGATTTAATTTCTTAGGCAGTTATAAAATTACAAAGAGCACTGGGCTAGCAGTGAGAGCTGGACACTCGGTGAGGTGGAATGTTAGACAGAGTTTTCCACTTATCAACACAGATACCGAACAGAGCGAGTGAGCGCTGCAGGGTGTGGGGTTCGGGCTTTTACCCTGGCGAGGAAGCAAATGCAAGAGCAAAGAGATCCAGGTAGACAAAGGGTTGAGTCAATGCCCCATGGAAACCCAGAGCTACACAGGTTTGGGAACAAGCCCCCACTCCTGAGAAACAAGGTGGACACATGCAGGGGCAGCGCGGGGGGAGTCAGCGCACAGCTCGCACCAGCCACGGCCCCCAGACCCCTGGGATGAGCAGAGCTGGAGCTACCTGCAAGCCAGAATTAAAACTGCTTGCCTCTTATTTTCCAGGCAGTGTTAAGACGAGAGTTGCCAATTTGAAGAGTGTTAAAAGGAAGGTGTGCCATGGTTAGAGAAATAGGAATTTGCTGGATTCCTTTGGTTGTGCCAGTGGAATCTGAAAGGATTCATTTACAGTCAGAGCCACGCTGTCTTCATTGCAAGCCTTTCACAGCAGACTCCAGAATAAGAAAGGCCTGTGGAGAGGACACTGCCTCACCCTCAGATAGTAACAGGTTAAATCAAGGTGACTGTTAATCAGGATGGCTGAAGCAGAGAATAAAACTCCCCAAACCCCTGCAGCCATTCATCCCCACCAGTGCTCTGGACAAAGCCTCCTGTTGCTCTGCAAACAGCAGCAGAGCATCTGCACGCACGGGTGGTACGTTGAACAGCTCAGCCACCTACGAGGAGAGAGATTCTACCATCTTACTGCACGTTGCTGTGGTGCTAATGCCATTATTAGAGCTGAGCAAGCACAGCACGGGATGTGACAGAGAGTACTCTGCTGATCAGCTCCTCAGGGCTCTGTGCTAACCGAGCTGGTGGCCCCTCTGTTAATTCCCCTCTTTTTACTATTATACAGACGTCAGATGTGAGTTCTCTCCTGCCACTGAGTAAGAGTCTTCTCAGGTGGTTTTCTGCACTCAGGCAGGCTTGAGAAGCCACCACCTCTGCCCCCACCCTCTGTAGAAACAAGCCCAAGAAACTCACTGGTGTAGGACCTGCAGCAAGGTGCACACACATCAGCTCCCAGAGGGAGCACTCGCACCAGGGCCTCAGAGGAAACAGCTTTTACTAACCTCTTGATGCCTTTTACTTCCACCTCCTCCTCCTCCTCTGCCAGACCCAGCCTTTTAACTGCTAGATTGGTATCTATCACTTGTTTAGGAAACAGAGACCCAAGCAGATAAAAGCTTTCTGCCTCAGAACTTGCAACACAAAGTAAACAGATGTGGAGAGAGCAGCTGAGCTCTGCACTCACTCCCTATTTGCACATCAAGAGAAGCAGCTCCGACAGCTCCTTCCCTGTGGTGCTCACTGGGAACAGACCCCACCTCGACCTAAGACCTGAGTTTAGGATTCCAAGTTCATAAGTGTTCCCCCCCTCCCCAGCTTTGGTTGTTTCCATTGTCTATCTCTGCCCCCAACCCTCTATGGAGTTAAAAAAAAGCTACCAAGAAGTGTGGTCTGTACCTAGAAAGAGACACAGTCACAGAACAAACACTGTCCCTTCCAAGGGAGGTCAGGCCAAAATTAGAGGGGCCATAAGGTGTTCTCCTATCATATGACTAGAAGCCCATGGCCACAGCCTCCCTGGCTGGGAGCTCATCAGGGTAGAAATGTTTAGACACCACCTGACCCAACAGTGCAATCCCGTGCTCCACACTCAGGTGAGGATACAGCATTTCTGGTATGTTTATGAAAAAAATAAAAATACATCTTTGTGTCCTTGGGATGAAACATCAGCCTGAAAGGCTTCTAACTTTGGTAGAGTCCCACAACAGGGTGGCTGCTGAGGGCCTAAAGCCATCAGCAGGAAATGGTATTAGTCATATTTTATCTGAGGAAAAAAAGTTTATCATATATTTTATCTGAGAAAACATTTATATCCTCGTGCAACGAACTCAAACTACTGTCACTGCTCTTAAATACACTGTCAGCAGGGACCAGAAACCACCTACTCCACCCTATTAGCTCCATGCCAGTCACTAACCCCAGAATATCTCTAAAAAAAAATAATTTTCTCAGTTACAATAACAATAAAAAGATAAAGATACATTAACTGGCTTCCAGCTTCTGCTTAAGAGTGGACCAAGCTGGGCACAGCAATTCAAGAGTCAGTGTGTGGAGCAGGAGCACACAGCAGCACAGGGAAGACATGACTAGAGATTGTGGGATCTCCAGCTCACCTGGGGAAGACAAGGTGGGGAAATTAAGGGGATAGATTAGTCTAACAACTCAATTTTTAGCAGTAGAAGTTAATTACATTAAGAGGTAAATCTTAGGATGTAACCCAGCCTTTGTGACACTCAGGAGTTGTGTGCTTAGCAGACCTGTGTTGCTCATCCCTGTTTACTGCTAACTGTGCTTGTGGAGCCCGTGCCAAGCCTCCAAGTGTGTTATCAGGAATGTTCCCAGCTTTAGTCTGGAATGAGCAGACATCTGACAGCTCCTGGGTGCCTCAGTTGTCAGCAAAGCTCACTGAGCTTGTATTTACTTCAAGACTTGTATTTGACTCTGCAGTTATGGGCAAAGCTGGTAGCACTTGCAAAAGAAAAATAAAATAAAATCCAGACCATGGAATTTAGTTGTCAGCCAGAGCCTAAAGAGACTGAGATTTCAGCATGGCCCAGTGGTTTGCTGTGGATGTGCTGGGCTCTGGAGAGGACACCACAAGCCACTCCAGCCAACTCCTTAGGACAGCCAAGGGTTTTCAGGGAATAAACAAGCCTGATCCCTTCTCTCCCACACATGCTCTTGTAAGAACATCTTCCACTCACATGGACTAAGAGCAGCCTCTACTGATACAGGCAGTTCCCTCAGCAGGAGCTACCACCACTTTCTGCCCTTTCAGAGGAAGGAGAAGCCCACCTAGAGCTTTGGGGACAAAGGCCACTGCCTGCTCCTGCCTGAGAGAAGCCTTGTAACAGCACCCAGCCCTACAATCACATCCCTGCCTAGCTGTGGAGTTCACACCTAGCTTCTGTCCTCCTCTCAAGATCTGCCATTTCCTTGTCTGCTTGTACTTCTTTGAAAGGAAACAACCCACATTGCCACAGGAAAGGCAAAGCAGGCTCGTTTTGGCAAAGGAAAGGAACACTCACCAAGTACTTTGCTAATCACTTGCTCACTAACTGTTATCCAAGACTTAAGAGAAGGCACGTTACAACCCTAAAAATAGTTTGCAGCACTGCTCAGCCTTGGGAAGCCCTAGCCAGGGTCAGGGCAGTAACAGATTTATCCTAAACCTGCCAAAGAGACAACTAGTCCTTGGAGGGTATCACAAGAGGTACTCTGATGAAAGGGGAAATAAAAAATAAAAGCAAAGCACTGTTATCCAGCAGAAGAGAACCTAGAAGAAAATCAATCTTTCAAAACCATTTATATTTACATCAGTATCTGGAAAAAAAAAAATAAATCATGAATCTCCACTATTAGAGCAGGACTCTCAGCCCAAGGCTAAAGAGAAGCAAGAATTGAGAGCTGCACCTTCCAGCTGAAAACCTTAAGGCTGTTTCTAGAGTGGAGCTGTCACTCCTCAGCCTTCCCTCCAGCCTGACAGAATCCTTGCTTTGGATAATTTGAAAAGAAGTATTAAAGAAAATGGTTATTGCTACTCTGCCAAGGAAATAAAACAATCTACAGGAGAGAAAGAAAGTGCATTCCAAGTCTTCTCTAAAAAAAAACCCCACAAGCTTCTCATACACTGTGGGCTGCAGACACCCAAGTACTAAAGCTGTACAACCAAGAGTCTCCAGCAATTCCTCCTTCACTCCAGCTCTCTTCCTGCAGCAATTCCTGTTCTCCCCTGTAAAGGCACTTTCTAGAATCTATATCCTTATGCAGGGAAACACTTCCAGTTTTCCAGCCCAACAAACAGAACAGTCCCACAAATACACAACATTCAGAAGGAATTTTAATTAACAAAATGGTCCAGGAAAGGGGAGGGAGAACCCAAAAAAAAAAAGAAAAAAAAAGAACCAGACTGTTGCATTTGAAAGGTTGCATGTCAGTCACTAGGTATGCCTGCAAGCCCATGCACAGGAAACCATTTGGACCTTTGTCAGTGCAGAACTTATCTCAGCTTCCAGAACCACTTCTTCACTCCTTCCTTATATAAGCTAAATATTATATACATATATAAAAAAAAAATACAAACTTGGGTTTGTTATAAAGTGGCTTCTCTCTCTCCCCCTCCTATGCTTGCTTGGCACATGAACGCATGCAAAGCTAGTAGGCTCTGAGGGCTGCACAGACAGCAGGTTTTGGCAACAAAACAAAACAAAAAAAAAAGAGAAATAAACACAGCTAAAATAGATAAGCAAGATTAAAAGCCACTGAATTGAAAACCATATATTTTTCCAATTGTATAGAATTAGAACTACAGCTACGACTTAAAACTGTAAAGAGTCTGTCATCCTCTCTCCCAACTCATGTCAAAGTTCATAGCAGCATAACACGAGATTCCTCAAGAAACATCAAGCCAGTGTTCTCTGCTTCAGGAGTGAGTTCACAGGTCAAAGTTCAGTCTGTCCGAAGGATCATGGGAGGATGCTCACTGTCCTCATCCAATCGAAGGGAGTTGGTTTCATCTTCCAGGCAAGCTCCACCCACAGCACCCAAGTCATCTGAGTAGGCTGGAGAGAAAGGAACAAGGAGTCGAGGGATGAGCAGCACAAACCAAGGCTTGGATGCAAAGTGAGTGAGCAGAGCTGACTTGACCTGCAACGCTGTCACTGCCACCCTAATTTTGCTTTTATCCTGACCATGTTTCTCCAAGCCAAGAGCAGTTTATGGCCAAAATTAAACTACATGTGCACAATGCATACTTGTGCTTTGGGCAGGCTGATGTTTTCCTTCATTTCCACCCATGTGTTACAGCTCTGATGTTATACATGCAGCCTTGTCCTTCCTCTGCAGTCGAAACACTGGCCTGAGTGCCACACAAAGACAGCAGAAGCTCCACTCAGAGCTGCAGCATAACCAAACTCTCATCCTCTCAATTTAACAGAGCAGCAAATCAGGCTAAAAGGTCATTGTTCCCATAAAGGAATGAGAGGAGCACTTAACCTTGTTAAAAAAAAGGGCTATAAATCAGATGCTTTGCACGAGGTCTGGATGCAGAGCTACCATATGAAATAATTGCATTAGTGCATCTCAAGAACTATTTGGCAAGTGCTGCAACTATCACTAATCAGCCACAATTAGAGACCACGTTCTACTCAAAGTAGCAGAGATGAGTGATCCATCCACAGGGGGCTACTGTACATCACAAGCACTTTTCCTACTGCTCACCAACGCTCCACATCACACCTGCGGTTAGGAAAAGCTCAGTGCTGAAGTAGAGGAGCTCATGTAGCCATCTAGAAGGAAGCAAGAGGCAGAGGTGCTCCCTGCCCCATTTCCAGCCTTCTCCTTACCATGCCTTGTGGGTGAGGAAGGCACATATGTACCTTTAGTCACAGCAGCACTGTATGTCTGTGCTACCAACGGCCGGTCGTGGGATGCAGACTCCAGGATTTCGTTGGCTGGCTCCATACTGCCATCAAGCCTAGAAAGTAGAGAGAGGTTAGCTGGAGAGATGATCTACCTACACAGCTTTAGCTCACAGCTGCAGAAGAACAGCTCATTAGATGTGCAAGAATAATACATGTACACTTGCAACAGGAGGAAGTTGGTCCCTCCATCCTGGGGGGCTGTCAAGAAGGGATCTGATAACACTTCATATTTAACACTGAAGACTCAGTGACATGCTTGCCTCTGACACAGCATCAGGATCTAAACCCTAGTAGGTGATGTGAGGAAAAGAAAAAAGACTCAAAACAAGAGTGTGTGATTAAAAAAAGTAATAACCATTCCAATCAGCAATATTACAGGTTGTCTCTTGAGCTCTGTCCACAACGGAGGCGGCTGCTTCACACCAATATACTAGAAAACCCTCTAATGAAGGTGTTGGAGCATTTCAGAGATTAAAAACTTCCCTCTGGGATTTCACTTAATCTACAAGTGAAACCAGAGGTCATACCTTAAAACGGTCAGGGCAAGGTATGATTTCTGATCAGTGCTAAAGACTGACCACAGCTGCAAATCTCAATTATCATTGTGAGTTATTACCTTTCATTCTATGATGGACAGGAGAAGTCATCTGACTATATCATCACAGCTTTTCCTGCCAAACCTTATTAAAAAATAACAAGACCTTGTCATATTTTCCTGAAGTGTTCCACAGCACTGCTACAGAACATCAGTTGGTATATATGCAAGGAAGTTTAATAAGGACACCAGTGGAGAGAGAACACAGAGAATTTCATAGGCCAGATTCCCCCTGGTGAAGTAACATCTCTCTCATCTCTAACTGCTTCATTTATTGATGAAGACAATGGTGTCAGAGGTTTCAGGTTCTTGTTTAAGTAACTCAACTCAAACTGCCAAGTCAGAGGAAGCAGATCACAGAGCTAACAGCGATTGATCCTTCCCTGCAATCAGACAGTGTTAAGTTTCTGCTGGTGAAGTGCTGCTCAGTGTAGCAGATACTAGGAGGGGAGGCACAGGGGGATTCTGAAGTTACTTATTCACATCAGAGCTCTGGAAAAAGATTAGTTTGAGGAAATGAGCTCTTCTAAGTCACACTTTTGCAGAACAGAACCAAGTTTAAGAACAAATTGGATTTTGTGGGGATAAAAAATAAAACAGCTCTCAGCTGGTGTGGGCTTACTTGTGCTGCTTCATTAATGTGCACTCTCCTCCTTCCTGGGGGTCTAGGTTGTACATGTAGAGATACCCATCAGCAGCTCCCACCAATAAACGAGGGATCTTCTGGATTCTGCAAAGGTTTAGGGGAGAGAAACATATTAATAAGAACTTCAGGTTTGTATCAGCAGGCTCTCCTCCCCTCCTGGGATTTTAAGCCTTTATTTTCCACACTCTTGCTTCTAGACAGGGAGCATCATTAGCAGTTAGTGGACCTAGGAAAGAGCTGTGTGTAAAATAAGGCATAACCACATTTTGGGGCTAATGGGATGCCACAAGAATCAAACAAATTTTGTATAACCCAGTAAAACAGATTCAGAAGTGACCACCCTGTTACCAAGCTTCGTGCACCTCCAGAGACAAATATTCTAATGGCAAGTATTTACCTATTTCAGAAATGTTGCAAGGCTTAATTATTGCTTAAAGGGTGCTTGGAGATCAGAAGTGAGAGTAGACATGAAGTCAATTTGGCATAAAAACCCTCACAAAATAAAAGCCCCTCACAAAATAAGTTTACTACTGCTCAGTTTATTGCATTGCAGGCTGTGTGAAATGGGGCCTGCCTTTGGTGAAGACAGAATAAAGATTAGATTTAGCCCTCAAAATAAACTTTAATGACTGCCACGCTCTTTTAGAGACAAGAATAATAGGAACTTGCTTTCAAAGCCCTCTTTAATGGTTTGCCTGCATTGCCTAATTTTGCAATTTACTCCACGGTGCAGCATCATTCCCCCAGCACTAATGGAAGCAAATGCCCTAAGCCCAGGGGTTCATTCTCAACATTCCTCTACAATTAAAAGAGATCTCCATTCCTGTACTCACGTGGCAAGTGCACAGATGTTTTTGTGCCCACAGAAGGGCAGACGGACTGTAGCAAAGGCTCTACCCTGGTTGAACATCTCTGTTACTTGAGAGGGCAGGTAGCTTGTTGAGGCCATCAACACTTTTCCAAAGTAACCTGTCCAGGTTGTAGGCTCTTCCTGAGGTCTACAAGCCAGAAGAAAAAAAGTGACCAACTTTGCTTTCACATCAGTGAGAATGATGCGTGAATACTTTGAAGTATCCCTTTATTTTTAAAGATATTAAGCAGTTATTTGTCTCTCTAACTAGTAACTAACACCCTTGAGAAGTCTAATGCACTCCCCATCTTATGCTCCAGGGTACAATGTGTCCTATGGCACCCTCAGCCTGTTATTTAAGTGTGTTTGATTGTAAACTGATACTCCTGTTTATAAAACTGCATTTCGTAAGGTTCATTACACAAGACCAAGGTCTATTGGAAAGTGCTACACTGAGATTTTATTCACCTATTTATCAATAAACAAATCATTGTTTCCAGCAACTTCCACCAAAATGTAAGACAGACTGTCCTCTCAAATCATAAATAGGAACATTTTATGATTTGGTGCCTTTTAAAGCCCTAGAGGCAGCTGGAAGGCGTTGCTGAGATAGCTCTTCCCACATGGATGTCAGAAGAGGTGAAATACAAATGTAACTGAAAATGTTAGAACTGCTCCACACTGCCAAGGATGGGCAATTTCTCTTCCCCAGAAACACCTCTTCTGTTCTCTGGGAGAACAGTACATAGCTCAGCTACTCCTTGCTGGTTCCTAAGTGACTTCTTATGCCCTTTACTTTATAGAAGTGTTCAAAAGAAGTCTGTCCACACTTTGGGAGAACTCATCCTGTTGAGCAAAATCAATTTGAAGAAAAAAAATAAATCTAAGATGCCTCTGAAACCTACTTTTCTTTCACAGTCTCAAGTTTGAAGATATGCACTGTCTCTGTGTTACTGGATGCAGACAGAAACATGCCATCCATGCTGAAAGCCAACGAACAGATGCTCACACACCTAGGGAAAAAACACACCAAAAACCCCAATGAAGTATTAGTTTTGACATTCTAGTACTGTACTGATTGGTGTAAGAAGAAAGCCAGTGTTAACTCCTGGGAATCGATTTAAACGAGAATATTACTTCTCCTTTCTGGTAGGCAGGAGTTTTTCTGCCCATTCACCACTACTGAGCTCTGTAATGTTGACATGAGCTGTGCTGTGAGAGCTGGAAGTGTGGCTGCATGGTACTCACTCACCTGCACTTCTTCTCCTGTCAGACATTGCAGGTGACTCGCAATTAAGCCCAAGTATTTGGCTTAATTACTAATTAAGCAGAGTCCTCAGTCACCACTGCTTGGCAAATAAGAAAAAAGAATATTTCCACAGTAAGCATTCTGAATTCTCTGATACCTTCTTAAAGCACTTCAAGAGTAAGATCCCCATTCATGATGTTCAACTCTGATGGATTCCAGGCATGGGGGTCAATTAGTAAGAATCTGAACTCAGACTCACCTCTGTATAAAGTACAGTAGAACTACAGTTACAAGCCATGGTACCATTTCACACTGGTGAGGACTTGGAGAGCACAAATATTAGATGTACTGCCTCCAACTGCCTAAGAATGCAATAGATCTTACAAAGGGTGACTCACTTTAAACAAGTTCCCTCACCAATCAATTTTTAAAGGGCAAGAGGGAGTGCAATTCTGACAAGATTGATTTGTAGGGAAGTCCAAAGGAGTGAAATTGGAAGACATTGAAGCTGGAACTGTTATAAGGGTACAGGCAGGGATGAATGAAAACAGGCAAAAACCAGGATGCCAGCCCAGTTGCTGAACATACTGGAGATCTACCATATGGAATGGGTTTTAGATAATTAGCCCAGTTGAACCTTTACCTCTTCACTCCCCTTCGGAATTCAAAGAGTTTCTGTCCCTCTGGAATGGAAAACACTCTTATTACTGTCCCCTGTGAAGAAAAAAACCAAACAGAATCATTTTTCATTTCAGGCTTGTTCATTATGCATTAGCTCTAGTGAGCAGAGTACAACTACAAGCAGCAAAGCATTTTGCTGTTAACTTACTGCTGGTGATGCACACCACGTCCTAGCGTGAAATATTTATGGAGCTTGTTCGTGGGATGTGTTTGAAGAGTAGAGAAACCACAAGAGGTGGGAGCTCCCAATGTAGAGAACAAGCTCTGCATCAAGAGCAGCCCTTCTTAGCATATTTGATTGTGAAGATGACCACTCTAGACAAGCACAGCCAGTACAGTCATCTGGATGTCTTTGTGCCTGTAGCAGATGCAATCAGTTGCACCTTTATTTTCCAATCTTATTCAATAGCAGAGGCTTCAGGCTTCCTAATTTATACAGTTCAGATGGACAGTTTATCATGAGCCAAAGGCTGGCACGACACTTCTCTCTGTTTTGATTTGAACTGTTGTGTTTTCATTAGGAAGACAGCATCAAAACAAGACAACTAATTTCTAATAAGTGTCTTGCACTAAAGGGAAGAAAACACTTAGAGGATTGCCCTAATTACTGCCAGATTAAAATGTGTTTAATTCAATAACCTTATTACCCAACAATTCACAGCATGGAAATTGTGTCGAATATCATTAACAGTTCTTAACTTAGATTTGCAGTTTTAACTGGGAGTCCTCTTTGTTGGCACTTGCACGTGGAGCTGTGCATGCTTCAATTTAAAATGCTTAGAAACAAAGGACATTTTTATCACTGCTGGCCAATCCCCACAAATCCCCCCTTACCTTTTCTGATGCAGTGGCAAGTTTAGTACCACTTGCATCAAACGCCAAAGCAGCCAAGGGACTATCATGAGCTGGGATCATATTTGCAGCTCTCTGCAGGAGTGAATCAATAAAATATAACCTTAGTGCAGTGCAGGTTAAAAATGACATGTTTGCAGCTTAAGACTGCATGTTTAAAAGCATTCAAGGCAAATATGGGTCTCACTTTATGGACAATAGCTTCAATATTTGTTTCAGTAACTGCTAAGTACATAAAATTATCACTGAAGCATGTGCACAGAGTACAAGCAGAAGGACACTTAAGAGACAATTCACATAAAAATTACTTTACTTTGCTTCACCCATTTGCTCAACTCTGCCCATCAAATCTAATATCAGCACCTATATTTTCCTTGCCAATGTGCTGTGAAGCCCAGCTACAAGAGATATTGCAAACTGATGGAGAGGAACCTGAGCATCTAGTAATTCCTCTCTGAATGAAAAGTCATTTCCCAAAACTGCCCCTTTAGAAGTGGGGAGAGCATCCAGGAAGATCCTTACCAGATTGATGGTGTCAAAGACCTGCACTTCTCCAATAGTAGCACTTCCTGGGTAGGCCAGGTAGCAGTTATCATTGTTTATTGATAAAGCACACAACCCTAGAAGGGATGAGGAAAAATATTGGAAAAAGGCAAATTCCAACACTTGGTCAGCAAAACTTTGATTCTGTGTTTGAATGTTATGAATCTAACTCAAATTATCCTCACAAGGCATCAAGATAAACAGAACAAGGGTGAGTAACCTCAGAGTCAACCTGCAACACAGTCAACTATAACTACTCATATTTGTACTCAACTATTTGAAGTTTAATATATAGAAAAAGAAGAATACCAATAGAGCTACAGTAACTGATTGAGCAGTAGAATTTCCCATGTCTGCCACATCTCCTAAAGCATTAAGCTGACAAAGCCTTTAACTACACCAAATGCTGGCAAAATCCACTTTGTTTCTCTGCTACCTCTTCCTACCATGTCAACACATCCACTCAAGGAGACTAAAACACTGGGAAGATGCAGTTAAAGGCAGATTTTCTGCTCTTTGTCCTCAAAAACCTCACCTGGATTAAATGACAACACTCATGTATTTAATTGCTACTTTAATTTGAAAGTGGAATTAATTATGCTACAGT
Source organism: Brachypteracias leptosomus (assembly GCA_013401335.1). NCBI lineage: Eukaryota > Metazoa > Chordata > Aves > Coraciiformes > Brachypteraciidae > Brachypteracias > Brachypteracias leptosomus. Next base: position 348,798 of record VYZX01023850.1, on the reverse strand, counting down.
TCCCTGTGGGGAAACACCCTTCGTTGACACAGAAGACACTTCTCAGAGCTACAGCAGCTTCTAGCACACACTCACCTGCAGGATTGGGAGGTGTCTCCCTGATTGTATGTAATACCTTCATGTCTCGGATGTTGTGTATATAAAGAGACTCTTCCAGACATACTATCAGCCTCTAGACATGGGAAAGAGGATGAAACATTGACATCAAGCTCAAGTTTTTATTAATTTATCAATCCTAAGAAAAACTGCACCCAAAAATCATACAATCATAGAACTGTCAGGGTTGGAAGGGGCCTTAAAGACCATCCAGTTCCAACCCCCCTGCCATAGGCAGGGACATCTCCCACTACATCAGTTGCTCACAGCCCCATCCAGCCTGGCCTTCAAAATGTCCCGGGATGGGGCTTCCAGCACCTCTCTGGGCAACCTGGGCCAGTGTCTCCCCACCCTCATGGTACCTTCTGAGAGAGAAAAGGTTGTACCCACCTGATGGGAAGAAACAAGAGTCTGATAGAAGACATACAAGACAGATCTCTTGACAAGGCTTCAACAGCTCAATACTACACCTGGTCACTTGACCTGACAAGTGAACTTCACTTCTCTCAACCATACTAGTGCAAATTAATTTAAATTAAAATGATTTACATGACTAGTTTAAGCCAGCAAGGCAGAAACCTTCATTTAAAGCTGCTTCTTCTGTACCTGTCCTAATGTATTTCACCCCCTCAAGAGGCCAAGTCTCATGTGGAAATAATTTTCTGCTTTGACTAAACAGAAAAAAAACCATGCAAGATTTTTTTAACCACTTATAGAGGCTCATAATCATTTGTAAGGGCTTTTTTTTTAAATTAAGTTCTTCAACACCTCATTTACACTTTTGTAGACACCTGGTTAACTAACAAGATATTACTCAATGCCATTATATTACTCCATTATGATATCACCTCCCACATCTGATTTTGGGGGCAGGGACGGATACTAAGAAGATTTTCTCTTTATTTTGACTGAACTGGTTGAAGACAGAGAAGTCTGTATTTGCAAAAGAGCCTAATAACGATTTAGTAGCACAGAAAATTATGGTTCCAGGGACCTAACCAAAAAACTTTCACCAGTTCAGTGATTTTTAAAAAATTTTATGTTAAAAAAAACCTCAGCAAACTGCATTAAAAAAACCCCCCAATCATAAAAAGTGAATAGATAACTTTAATTTCTGTTCAGGCCTAAACTTGTCAGTTTGACATATTTTGACATTTAGGATCACAGGATAATTCACACTTGGAGAGACCTTGGGAGGTCTCTACTCCAACCTCCTACCCCAAGCATGCCCAGCTTTCTGAGGACATTTTCCAAGTAAATACATAAAGTTAGAACCACAAATATGAGCTCTGAGAAGCCACACAGAAATTACAGTTAGAAAAGCAGAAGTTCACTTCAAATAGCAATTCTGTCACCAAAGGAGAAGATCCACAACCCTTTCCTGTGTTTTTACCTCATCAAAATCACTACTCACCTGTCTATTGAGCTTGACAGCCAAGATGGTGTTGGAGTAACTGTAGTTGCAAATCTCTGTCCCCTTCTTAAAGTGACAAACCTTCAGCTTGCGTGGAGCTTTAAGGCTAACTATGGCCACCAGGCTACTGGAGAACAGCCTCTCCACAATGCACACATCTTCTGTGTCAGCTGAGGAAGCACAAGAAAGGGGGGAAAAAACACAGAGGGAAATTTCAGGAAAGAATGATGAACATCAACAGGAAGTAATGTCCAAGAAAATACAGTCTAACAGCACAAACATTCTGTTCCAAGAGCTCACAGTCAAGGTGGGAGCAGGATGGGTTTTTAAAGCAGAAAAATCTACCTGATTTACAAAGATTCCTTCCCAAGGTGTCCTACAAGTTTACATTTCAGAACAGTGTCTACTCCCCTCTGCCCAAGATCCAACAGAAACAAAAATCCCAGAGATACAAAAAATGGCAAACTGTCAAATGCCAGAATTTTACAACCTTCTCTTTTCTCTGTAGAAGTCAGGAGAGCAAAGGGTTTGGGGGCTTTGTGTGGGGGTTTTCTTTTTAAAGCTATACCATGCATGGAAGGGGTTTTGATGACCAAAACCCTTGGAGTTTCTCCACACACATGAAGAAAGGAAGAAAGATCCTTGTACTCAAAGAAGCTGGTGGACTCACTTGTTTTAAGGCTGCTTCAACCATTTTTTTTTCAATTTTCTTTTAACACATACCACCAGAAGTCCTGACAGTCCCTAAACCCAATCTGTCCAGGAATCATGAAGCCCAGCAGGCACACATGGCCACAGAAGAGCATTACTTTTGTCCAGTGTTCTACTGTGGAAGCACTGGAGGCAAAGGATGAACACAAGTCATCATTCAAAACATGGAGAAGGCAGCAGGAGGGAAGAGAGTCTGGGATCTGTGGCAAAGAAGCATTTTCAGTATTGGACCAAGCTGGGTTGGAGTCCAGGTCCCACTACTCATTACCTTGGCATGGGTGTTTCTCCCTCCCACCCCATGAAGCTCCCCCCTAAAAGCCCCAGAGACACACTGGACATGGTTTTCACAGCAGAAGAAATCTGGAGAGAGTTCTACCACTTGCTGCAGCTCTCCCACAGCTCCTGGCTCTTCCTGCCCTTCCACAGGACTCAACCAAGACAAGTGAGGGGGCCTCTGGCCTTGATCCATCCAAACAACCAAGTTTTTCAGAAGTCAGTATCTGGATTAGCTCAAAGCTCAACACATTCCAAACTGTAAAGCTGCCAGTAAAGAAATACAGCTTATTTCTGAAGGCTTCTGTTTTGGCCAAGAGACACATTAAATAATTAACTGGCACTGTTCTCATCAACAATGACAGAAATTCCCTGAAAAAAAATAAGTTCTGTCCAACATTCTCAGCATGTGACAATGTCATCACTGTGTGACATGTCTGCTTTCAAAGTGCTTTTTCTGGGCAGTTATTTCAAGAAAAAGAACAGAAAATATTTAATGATCTGCATGAGAAAGAAATAGCCTCTGAAGGAAAAGGAGCAGGTTTATATCAAGTGTTTTCATGCAACAAAATTGACTTCTCTAAATCTCATATTTAATATGGTACTTTTCCAGAAGATAAAACAGCTCACAAGGCTTTGAAAATTCAGTTTCCCCATGCAACAGGGGTAATGCACTTTTAGCATTGTCTCTATTTTCAAGGAATTGTTCTGTTCCTGATGCCACACACAACACATGAAAAAAAAAAAACCCAAAAAATTTGATCCATAAATTTATGCATAGACCTCCAAATGCAAAGGCCCATGTTCCTTGAATCAGACTAGTACCACAAAATATTTTTCAGTAGAGGTTATGAGCTTTCCATCTAAGCCTGGGGTCTTTCATAACAATGGCATCCTTTGAGAAGAGTCAGAAGACCAGCACACAAGAGACCCCAAAACCACCAGCTCCCTGCTCCTGGGCAAGCACAGCTTCTCTCTCCATCCAGGGCCATCTGTGTTAGGACACAGCTTCTGGGATTTGTTACTCTCCCAGCAGCAGGAGAACGGGTGTTTCAGAGGAGGAACAGCAGCAGAGATTCACATGGAAGAAGTGCTGCCCTGTGCTGTGCTGATGGGAAGTGTAGGCAGCAGGGAAGGCACACAGGGAAGAGCACTCTCAAGAACTAAGCAGTCAAAAGAAAAAAAAACCCCAAGCATTTTCCTTGTAGAAAGTTGTTAAAATATCTAGACAATCCTACAGACACCATAAAAAGACTTACTATAATACAGTTACCTTTAGAGCAAGGTTTTGTGATGGGCTTTTAATTAAATTCACTTTAAGAAATCCAAGATGGACCTCTGCTTCTTTGTCTCCCCTTCAGAGGGAGGAGTGATAACATCTCCTCACAGCTGCCAAGTCATGCACACTTCCTAAGGAGCAACCATTTGAGTCCAGAGCAGGCTCTAGTGCACATCCTGCATTCACTGCATGTTTAGTGGCACCAGTGAAGCCCTACAGCCATGCAATTTTTTTCTATCTATTATTTTCCCCTTTACTCTACACAAATAAGCACTGCCAGAAACTCAGATTCAAGCTACAGGAGGAACAAAAAGAACTGCAAAATGATTTAGGTATCAGCAGTGAGGGGAGAAGGGAAGGCATAACAAGATTAGAGTTTCATAAACACCAGCATGGAGCATCACAGACCAGAGCTGGTTGGAACCAGCTAGATTATGATCAGCTGTGCTTTTATTCCATTTTTAATCCAAGAACATGAAGCATGTCATAAGCATTCATTAAGCCTTAAAGCAGCCTCCAATCTAATAATTATTTTAACAGGGGGATTAACCGAGCAGGGAGTTTGGAGATTTGTACAGAGTCACAGTAGAAGTCAGTGATGGGGGCAGACAAAGAAATCTCCCATTCTTTTCAGCTGCTCTCTCAAACAAGACAGCTGGGGCACATTCTGTAGTTTACTTTAGACACCTACACAGATCAATCTTGCAGAAGAGAGGGAGGAGCCCTTCAAAGAGCTCACTCAAAGTCTTTAGACCCACTTAAACTAAATTGGGAGGCAGGAGGCACGTGTCTGGGAGGCAGGAGGCATGTGTTTGGGAGGCCTCAAGCTACATTTCCTTGCAGAAAAGAGGTACCCAATCCCTAGGAAGCCCTCCACCCTCATATCAAGTTTTAAACAGGCATGGTCTGCTAGCTCAAGGCTGAAAATTGTTTAGCTGTGTACAAAGAAATGAAGATCTCAAACACTTCTATCTGCTGCAGACACCACATGCCCCACGAGCAAAGGTCAAGACAGGCTGGCTTACACAGGGCAAACAATCCAATTTTGTACTAAGTGTTACCTCACCCTGTGCTCTGTATTTATGGACTTAACATTGGGGAAGAAAACTGACAATATCAAGGAGGTTAAGCCAATCCAGGCATCCCAGAACAGTTTGAAGACAAGGCTGGAATCAGCGGGTCTAAATTCCAATCCCAGCTGCTTTATCAGTTTATTGCAAGATTTTGAGCAAGGCACTTTATCCAACCTGTACTTTTTTCCTTCAAGGACTCCCTAGAAGCAGCAGTCTGGCAAAGTTCAGCTGAGCCTCTCTCAGCATGTTGATTCAGTGTCTCGTGTAACAGGAGTCATCTCCACCAAGTCTCCTGGGGTGCTATCAGGCCAGATACTAGAAGTGCCTGACATACTACAGAGGTCAGGTACCCAAACTCCACAGCATAAAGTGGCACTGATTAACCAGTACAACCAGACCATGACTCAAACAGGCAACTTCACCTGACCACGGGTGCCTAATTGGAACCTCCTCATTACTCCTCTCCATGGGCTGTCACCACGGGTAAGAGGTGACCTGAATCACAAGCCAGTTTCAAACTCAAGATGCCACAGGGTCAGGTCACTTTGGGAGTCTGAAGACAACTCTGTGTGGCATGGTAGACCAGGATCCTGCTGTAAATGCTGACATCACAGCTGTTCACATGGAGTTTACATGAAGCAAGATACTCATGCATAGCATTCATAGTTTAATCATTAGCACCTCAAAAAAGGGAAGCTGGTGAACTGCTGGCAAAACAGGGGATGCCACTTCTCCCCCAAGCCTCCCTTCACTTCATCTCAGATCCTGCTCAGCCATGATCAGCATTGAGAAGTTATGAGAATTTTGACTATTCATCCTTTTGGATGAGTAAACCTGCAGCTATCATGTTAAAAAGTATTTTTCCAACAGAACAGCAAATATTAGGATTAAAGAAAAAGATAATCAAGGCTTTCTCTTTGTATTTGATAAAGGTGTATTAGTGGTTGCCCACCCCAACAGGCAATATAAAGATCCTTTGGGGGTGCAAGACCAGTAAAATTATTTTTTTTTAATGCCCAGCTGCTACATAACCTGGCTACTGAACATAAAATTAGAAAAGCAGAGTTCTCCTCACAGCTATTACCAAATTTCAGCTAAATTTTGATACAGAACACTGATAAATTGCTTTACCCTGCCAGCAATCAATTGTTTTGTATTTGTCTGATATTTCATCATACACTTAAGGTTCCTCTTATGTCAAATATGAAAAAATGAAACAAGTCTTATTTTTCCCAAATTAAGCCAACTGATGAGATAAGAAAAATAAAAGAAGATACTCACTGCATTCATAGATCTGCTCTAATTTGTCCACAGAAGAAAGAGAGAAGAATTTGTAGCCTGATTTACTGCCAACTGCAAGGGACCTGAAAGAGAAACAAACCAGTCAGGAACAAACTAAATCAGTTGTGGTTACCCTTGGACAGGTTCTTACCCTATCCTACAACTCCAGTTGGGTGAGCTCAGGAAGAAAAATGATCAAAAGCTTGGCCCAAAAAGCCACAGACAGTTTCCTTCAGTCTGAAAAAGGCCAAACAGCTTCAGAATTACTCCAGGTGTGGAATCCTGCTCCACATTTCACAACTGCAAGTTCACAGCTTAACGTGAGCCTGCTGCCCAACTCATACCTGGGATTTCTGCACACAAACTAAGAGCTCCAGTGTGGAGGAAGGAGGATGACTTGAATAATGTAATGCAAACCAATTACATCATTGCCTCATCGTTAGAGGTGACCTCCAAGACCTTTTAAACTGGGTTGTCTGGGGATTTTTTTCTCCTCTTCATACTGTAACCTCCCCCAACCACCCCAAAAGAGCTTTCATATTAAAAATAAAAAGGAATTAAAAGGCTGCCAACTCTAATTTTCTCTGGTTTTATTTGATGATATTCTAGAATATTGTTAGGTCTCAGGCTTACAAATACTCATGTCAAATCTTTGATCAGAGGCACCCTCTTAAAAATGCTACTCACTGATGTTAAACAGATTTTAACAATAGCAGAACATTAAAAACCTGACTACAAACCCTTCTTTCCTCCATTACTCAATCTTCACACTTAGCTCACAGACCATTTAATTGTTTTTCCAGTCAGAGTCAAAGACAGGTCTTAAAATTTAAGATAGAAAAGCCTTTAGGCTTGTCTTGCTGGTCTTTACACATCAAGGCAGCAGACAATGGCACATTCTTATTTTCTTCCCCTCCCCCTGTGGAGGATGATTTTACACCATAGAAAAGTAAAATTAACAGGCAATTCAGCTGGGCAGAAGTGTATTAGCACGCTTGCAGTTCATGTATTTCTTATTGGTGGGACACGTGGAGAAAAACTAATTAAATTCCAACAAAATTTATTTCAATATGCTGCCAAACTGTGGCGAGTCATTCCACACAAGGCTCGAGCCCAACCCCATCACTCAGCCTGCCAAAATATCCTTCTGGACTCAAGATAATTCTCTAGAATTTGGATGCACCAATGATTAGTTCCACATTTAGAACACCAAGACAGATTCCTAGATTTCCTGCTCCTCCTGTATTTTCCTCTCATGACTCCAAAGTGAGCCCTTTTTCAACTTCAAGGCATCTAGATTAAAAATCGTTCCTCCAACAGCTTCCCCCCTGAAATTAAGATTCCAAACTCTAAAATCAAGTTCTGTATGATGGTATGACCTTCTCTTCTAGAAAAAAGAAATACAAACTGGCACAGCCTGGTTAAGAAATGATATTTGAGAAGGTTTAAACCTTCAAATTAAAATATGCACCATCCAGGCAAGAGCAGTAAGCCTGCCCAGATTCAATAACCAAGATATTAAAAATAAAAAAAGAGAACATATTAGGCTTAGAGATAGAAGCAGCTATAAAACAAAATTTTGTTGCTGCTCCTCTAAGTCACCTTAGAGATACCAAATTTAATTTTACTCCAGACAAAATCAGTGTGTTCAGCAGACTGAATCTGATTAGTCACCAAAGACACTTTGGTGTTTTTCCTCAACTGCTTTTGTACAATTCAGTGAGAATCCAAATTCTGTGGGAAAAAAAAAAAAAATTTGGAGCAAAGTTATTTCTTTGAGCATCTACTGCTTCCCTCCAAAGAAAGTTGAAGAAAGGATCACATCAGAACTGTCACTTCACAAAGGTAAACAAGCACTCAACCGAGTTAAAAATAAATGGGAGTCACAAGATTCCTTGCAATATAAACGATCTACAAGACACGAGATGATTTCCTCAAGGAGAATTCCACACAGCAGCTCTTGGTGAATTTATTACCAGGCAGAGCTGATTCCTGTATTGTACTCACAGCTTTAAATACAGATTATTGCTCTAGCACTGATTTACTGACAGTGTCACTGAAACCAGTAAGGAAGCCCATTTTTCTTGTCCTACCAACTACCTCATTAAAATAAACTTTAGACAATGAAAATGAGTTGCATAGATGAGAAAAACCATGAGACTGAGCAGAAGCCAAAATGAAGCAGCACAGAATGGATCTTCCCATCCATGGCAACTGCTTTTTGTTATTTCTTCTAGGATCAAGGTGATGAAGTCACAAATCATTTGTTTACACAGAACAGTTTGAGCCAGTATAATTAAACCCATTTCACTGTACAAGCAGAATTGCAAAACAACCCATTTGTCATTCTTGGGTTTGGAGGGCTCGGGTTTGTTTTGTGTTTGCTGCTTTTTTTTTTTTTTAATGTACTTTCAAATTACTTCTTATGAAACTATTGGAAAAAGGCTTTTTGTATGTAATAAGAGAACTCACTAGGCTGAGTTATACCAGCATAATCATGATGATTTAAATCCCCTATCTTCCCCCACACTGATATTACACTTAAGCCCTTAAGACACCTGATAGCCATCTAAATGACCAAATCCACAGAACAAGTATCTAGCCAAAATTACCTCACCTCCAAAAAAATGTGCAACCAGATGGGGAAGAAATATGATCAATAAGCCATTCAGCTATTGCCCAAATAGACAGTGGCCAACAAGAAGCTGCTGCAGTTTATCAGGATCTCCTTTTACAACATGGGTGTTATGCTTTATTATCACCAATTTACAGAGGCTGATGAGAGACCGAAATTGAAAATAAAATCAATATCCAAAAAAATGGCCTTTTTTCTGCTAACATTATGCTACACACAAGTGGGTTTTTAGCTCTATTATTGTAGCCTCTATTACACACCTTAGGCTGCAGACTTTGAGCCATTTCATCATCAGGGTTGTCTAGTCAGTACAAAATTACCAATATAGCTGTGATTTATGAAACTGTGTTTACCCACTTTTTCCAAAGATAATGCTGGAGCCTGATCCACGACTACAAGTAAATCCTGAGAGTATCTTCAAGAGCAGCTGTCAAATAATTAAAGCTAACCTCATCAAACAAGCAGTGCTATGAGATATTTCACACGCTCGTTTCAAGAAGCTGCCACTGACTGTAAGTGCACTCACCTAGAGTGGGAAATCAACTGCTTCAATCTCTCTGGCTCTTTACAAACAAGTTTTTTCAGACAGGTTAGAATCATATAGGTTTTTTTTTTTCTTCTTTAATACACATACAGAAGGGAGAAAACCAGTTTTTCCCTTTCTGCATCACAGAGGACCTTAACTGTAAATCAGAAATATTCTACATTAATCAGAAGGATCCTACCAAGGGCAGCTCTCTCAAAGATTAAAATCAAATGCAGATGCAGTATAAACACAACTCCAGAAGTCATTACTATTTTAAATAACTAGCTAATTAGACCTACTTTCATTATGATACAGTCTCATCATAGCAATGCTCCTCCTCATTTCAAAACCAATGTAAATTTCCAAAGACAAAAACAGTTTGTGAACAAAGGCTTAGGATGAAGAGGGAGAAAATAATAATAAAAGAAAAATCAATTAAATGACATAAGAAAAGAATTACTGAAGAACTCACTTGGCTTTATTTCCCACTCCCAAATGTCTGCTGAAGCCAAAGCTGTACCATCTGACAGAAAGGTCAGGAATGCCATTATTCTGGACAAGAGCTAGATACAGAAACTCACACGTCCAACAGATTTATCAGCAATGCCCTGACAACCCCCAGCAGATCTTGCCATTGTTTTATATTAAAAGAAATCCAACACAAACTTAAATCTGCTACAGCAAAAGGAGCACACACTTGCTCATCGCTTAACGTGCAGCCATGGGCTGGGACAACAGAGAGTTCATAATGCAAGTAAATGTCACTGCTCTTGGGTCTATTTGCCACCCAAGTTGTCACCCAGTGAGGAACAGCCCCTCTGGAAGCCAACCTCTGCTGCTACCTCTACTGCAACAAGGGCAAGTAACGTGCCATGGGACTGCTTCTCTCAGCTATCTTCCCTCAGCATGTGAGCTACAAGATCCCTCTTTCCTTCCTCTTTTTTTTTTTGCTTAGCTTCAAAGCTTTCTTGGAACAAAGAGCTCTGCTGTCCTCAAGGATCATGAGTGAATGACACCTCAACCTAGGAGAAACAGAGGCAGAGGGGTGAATGCTCAGCACCTAATCCTTGTTCCTCTCACCACGAGCAGTTTACTACAGAGATCATCACATAGTAAAAGAATTGGAATATAAATTCTGCAATGTGAAGCACTTCAGAGCTAGGAGTGTTTGCTCAGAATATAGAATGAAACTCATTTATTGTGGGGGAAAAAAAGGGCAGAACTAAATGAGAAAGAACAGATCCATGGACTGATACCTGTCACATGGAACCCCACACAAATGAAAGCAGAGAAGGAGGATCTTGCAAATAAGGCACACACCAGAACTTTCCTTAGAAGTCCAAACTCAAGGCTTCCTTCTGGGCTTTCATTAGGACTCTGTTTTCAAAACTACAGCAATAATTCTGTTTCCAAGTGCTGTCATGTGATTACTTATTTTTTACAGGCAAAACTTCTCTATAGTCTGTGCACTTGCACCATTTCACAAGCAGGTGCTTTGGTTTGGGGTTTTTTGTTGCTGGTTTGTGTTTGTAAATTGAATCTGAACATCATAAAAGTTCATTTTTGAAGTTCTTCCAAAGGAGGAATATTTGTGTAACAATGTAAAGATGGAAAGTTTTACCTTATTTTGTAGATACATACAAGCATTGAGACCTTGAAGTTATGCTTTGCTTAAAAAGTAACAAACTTCTATTACATTGTGTGTTTCCCTTATGGGTTTTAAACCTTTTAAGAGTTTGTGAAATAAATTTAATTTTTCATAAAAGTACCTGTGCTCAGTTTTAGGAGTTCTCCTGAAGTAATACAAGCACCACTCAGGTTTAAGCAGCACTTCTTACCAAATATCTATCATTAGAGCTCTCCAGCTGCTAAAACATGCCTAGCACTGAGATCACCCACAAGTTTCTACTGTATTTTGCCAGGATACCTGGATTCTGATGGGTTACTTCACTCATCTGCAAGCTGGAGCTTCTGCCTCCCAATCAGAGAATGCCAGTCATGCTGAGTTGTGCAATGATTGATTCACTGAGGAGAAGGGCTAGGTCCAAAACCAGCACACTTACAACTTCAGAAAATGACCTTCTCCATGTTTTTACTTAATGAAAACATACTATATCAAAGAGAAGCCACAAACCAACTGCTTTGGCTGCATTAGAGGTGGAGTGTTTTCAGGCAGAGCTCCAGTCCCAGCCAGGAGTTCAAAACTCTCATGTAAATAAAGCTTTGGGCAATATGGAATAAAGAGGCAAGCTGCAGATACTATTCCAAGAGACAGTGGCACTACATGCAGCATTCATGAATGAACTTTAAATTAAAAAAAATAGAAAGCATGGGGAAAAAATAACAAGCCTAAAAGCAAGACAGAGGCTACCTGCTTTGGTCACAACAAACTGGGAAAAGCAACAGCACCTTTTATGTTGACAGCATTCTTCTAACTACCAGCAATCCAATTTCCCAAGACTAAAAGTCACCATGAAGCTCACCTCCTTCCTACAGGAGATAACTAATTACCAAGCCCTCATAAAGCCAAGGTAAAGTCAGCTTGATACCTTTTTTTAATAGCAACAAGTACCACCTTTCTCTAAAACAAGCCAATTGACTTTGTCTAGGTCAGCACAAGACACTTGAGCACAAGTGGAACTCGTTAAGCTGAAGGTAAAAGCTTTAAATGTAATAACAATGGGCCCATGTCATTGCTTTTCCAGGTTTGTCTGTCAGCAATTCTCCTAATTACTGAAGCACACCTTAAAACATGATGTGAGCTCTGCTGACTGGGAGGATGTAAACAAAGCTGGTCTTTCATATAGTGGCTGAAAGAATATGCATTTGTTTACCTTGCCTGTCTGGAGAGGGACTTCAGTTACTTCTAATATAAGTTGAAAGTAAGTAAGTGTTCTGAGGCCCAGTGTGGGAAAACTTAATTAATTCCTAGTAGGTTCTTTGTAGCTCTTCTCACCTGGTAAAGAGGGAGCTTCTAGATATATAGAATAGGATAGTAACAAACCCAGAGAGCTGGCTGCTTGGTTCTCCACTCAAACAAGGGACTAAGAGAGGTCATAGGTGGTGAAAAAAAAGAAAAAAATTAAATTGAAGTTTATTTAGAGAACTTAGACAACCACTAAATCCCACTCAGTTTAAGAACTAGAATGAAACTTGTTTTTTTGGCTCACTTACCACATCAAACAAGTGTCCTAGTAAGAAACTGCTCATAAAAATGTCTGCAAGATTTGTTTTATACTCACTACTTTTCTTAGATATTTCTTCAAGACACTATTGGAAACAAGGGACACTTATTTGGCATCATTTGTCTCAAAGTAAGAGGCCTTTTAAATTATTCTCATAATTTTGAGACAAAAATATAAACAGGAGTCTTTTTGTATTTATGTCATTTCCACGATGGATACCTGAAAATGTAGAAATATTAAAAAAATAACACAAAAGGCTTTGAACTGCAAAGACAAACGGGCCAGGCCTGGATCACATAAAAAGATATATCACCAAAATTCTTGTCAGGTAATCTCAAGGTGCTTTATGTATATAAATAATACTTAAAAAAAAAAAATTAATTTAATTGCACAATGAACATTAGAATGCTGAATATCAAAAAAATCAGCTATAGCACAGAAATCAAAGGAAACTTTTTGGATATTTAAGAAAAGAAAAGGGGAAAAGTAGTGAAGTAGCAGTTGAGGAAAGAAATCATTAGTCAGTTCATCCCTTTTTCCCCCCATAAACTCAACATTAAAAAGGAATCACACTTTACTCTTCCCTGAAGGAGGATTTCAAGCTGTACAAGCCAAAGAAAGCTTAGATAAGCTCATATCATATTTGCTTTCTTTTTACTTCTGCCTTGGGTTTGTTGTCAAGTCAAGCCTGCAGCTTTCTTGTTCAAAAGAAGGGGGTTTTGTGACAAGCCAGCGAGCTTTAAATATACACAGCTCTCCACAAAGCTGAGGTGCAGCTGAAAACAGGCAATTGCTTTGGGGAAGGAGAAATACTAACACTTTCAGATCACCAACTGGACTGCACAGTTTAGCTTCAAAAATGTATATAATGACCTTTATAAACTGCAAAAGAAAGAGGTGATGGATTTCTTAGTTGTTATGACTTGGTTTAGCCAGTAATGGGTAAAAAATGGATGGTATGGGCCTGTTTTATATGCACAGAGTGAGCTCTATACGGTACTTGATGGAAAAAAAACATGAAAAGTGGTGCAAAAGTCCCTGGCTCAAATCAATATATGGATAATGATTTACTTACAAATACATAGAACTACTGCTACCCCCCCATCACTGAGGCTATTTACTGTTAAAACCTCTCGTCTCAAGTCTCTCCAGCTCCATTTGTTCATCTCTTCACCCCCAACAAAACCTACGAAGGCAAACAGGGCTTCCTTTGGTGATGTGACCTTTCTCCCCCTCCTGGGCTGCCACCAAAAATAATCTGCTTGCCTTCCCAGTTCCCATATGCTACAGCACGTGCTGCAGGCAGAGATCCCTCTCGTGAGGACAAGATGTCACTGCCTGTAAAACAAACAAGTTGCTAAAAGAAAAACCACCACCACATATGTGGATTGTGCCCCATGATGTCAACCTGAGATCATTTCCTCTTACTCACTTCCCAAAACAAAACTCCTTTCCTCAAGTACAAGTTCTTTCGGTTATTGTCCCCCCCAGTTTCATCTCTTAGGTATTCAAGACAGCCAAATCCTTCTTTAAAGGATCTTTAGTGTTCCAATTCCCATTATTACTAATTTCTTAAATGGAAAAATATTGCTTTCTAATACTCCATATAAAAATTGATATCCACTAATTAATCTAAATATGCTGCAATGCTTAAATAATTTGTAAGATGTGCAGCATGAACTATTTGACCATTTCTTGAACTGAACTATCTCATTGTTTGTGGAATCAATGCCTGAATAAATGCAGTTTCAAAGACCATATGAGACAGGCTTCTTTTTCAAAACCAAAACCAAAGAAGCATGGACTTATAAAAATACCTTTCAGCCTGAGGCATACTGCTTCAACACTGACAGCAGGTGAAAATAAGAAGCTGTATGAAAAGACAGCTATAAGGAGCTTTCAGATGAAGCCTTTGCACCTCCTGGAAGACTTGGGTCTTCATGTCACCTCAGGCCCTCCTGAAACCTGGACATGATCAAGCAGCCGAACCAGCCCTCCCTCCCTTTCCCAAAGCAAGGGCGAGCAGTGCCTCGCAAGTACAAGGCAGCAAAGCTTCCCCAGGGCAACAATCTGGGGGAGGAAGAAGACAACGTGCTGCAACCACAGCTCAAGCAGCCCCACTGCTGCGTGTCCCTACGAGAGCGACCTCCCGCCCTGCAGCTCCCCTCACAAGCCGGAGGGGAGAGGGGGCCTGTTCCCATCCCTCCTCACTGCAAGGATGATGGGGGACCCCTCTCCGTGGCAGTGAGGGCAGAGGGTGTAGCGGGGCTCCCGCCATGGGATGGGGTGGCCCCAAGGGGAATGGGGGAACGACCCCACCACGCCCCCCCCAAGCCCAGGCCTCCTCGGCGTCCCCCAGCAAGCGCCCCTAGGCCGCAGCCCACTCCCCACGCCCAAAGCCCCCTTCCCAAGCCCGGCCAGGCCCCCGCCTCAGCCCGGGCGCCGCCCCCCTTACGTGTTGTCCTGGTTGAAGTTGGCGAAGAGCAGATGGCCGCTGCCGGCGTCGCCGCTCTGGCTGGCCAAGTTCATGGCGGGACGGCCCTCGCCACCCCCGTCCGGCGGGGGCGGAGAGGAAACGGGGAGGGTAACGCCTCCGGTGGGCAGTCGCACCTCAGCCCCGGCGGCCCCGGCCCCCGCCGTGTGCCCGCGGCCTCCTCATCCCCGCCGGCCCCTTGTTTACGCTGCGGGCGNGTGCGCCCGACCCCGCGGCGCGGGCGGAGCCGCGCGTGCGCTCGCGCGGTGGCGCCGAACTCAGTTCGGGGAAAAGAAGGCGGGGCCGGCGGGAAGGCGGCGGCGTTCCGAAGCTAAGCAGGGTCTGCCGGGGTCACCGGTGGATGGGAGACCAAATTATAGTCTGGGGTCTCCAACTCGGGTGTGTCCCCGCTGTCCCCAGCCTGGACCGCGGTCGCCCCGTTGATGTCACCGTCCCTACAGGCAACCCTGCACCATCCCCGCTTTCTGCAGTTCTGCTTCATGCCACGGGAGGTCCCCAAGGCTCAGCAGATGGGACAGCGGGCTCTGCTCCTGGGCACAGCCCGCTCTAGGGAGCCCATAGCGGGGTGCAATGGGCAGGGGAGCTTCTGCCTTTGGGGGTCCCCAGCTTGCAGGACAGCTGGGCGTGGGCAGGGAACAATCCCAGAACAAGGGGAGTCTCAGGTGCCAGATCTAGGGAGCAGCTTGTTAGCAGATTATATAAATTGCAGACAAAACCCAAGAAAACTGACCCAGGAATGGCTGGAAAGTGGATTGAAATTAAGGGCTTGGTCCTGAAAAGAGTTACTGGTGAGGAAATGAGCCTTGTGCGGAGCACTGGTGTTGGGGGTTCATGCCTCTGGGGCCAGCTTGTCCAGGAGGGTTCCTGAGTGCTGCACATGCAGCAGTGAGGAGTGATGGAGCCATCAGCAGCACCCCCCAGTGTGTAAGGGACCCTCTGGGTTCTCTGATATTTAACCACCCTCCAACTTCTGCTGAGGAGACTCCTCCAAATGGCTTAAACCCAAGTGGTCCTGGCACCCCACTTGTCCTGCATCTACCCTGATGGCCCATGGTCACCTCCAGCAGGTCCTGCCCCCCCACGCTGTCCCCCATACTCACCTCTGCTTCCACTACAGCTGCTGCCAACCCACCCACGTGTCCCATAACTCCTTCCACCCATCCCAAGTTTCTTCTCTCAGAGAGAGGTTTTTACTGCCAAGAGATGGCAGATTTAAATCTCAAATTGTCTCTTTTCTTACCTGCTGGCTCCAGCAACTTAATGTGCAGGAAACCCTCCCTGGAGAAACAGGATTACAGTGTGCACTGCCAGGAGAGTCCAACACCACTGTCATAGCACCCAGAGGGGTGGATAGTCACACCAGTCACAGATCCCACTGGGACCCAGCATAGGGAGTGGGGGACAACATGCAGAGGTGTTCCCAGATATGGGACTCCTGCAGGGTTTGGGACTTTGCATATTGTGGGGAGGCAGCAGCCCTGGGCTCCTGTAAAGGAAAACTCTGCAAGTCCCCCTGTACTCAGCACTGCCCCTCAAATCCTGGGGTCAGTTTTGGGCCCCTCACTCCAAGAAGGACCTTGAGGGGCTGGAGCGTGTCCAGAGAAGGGCAACGAAGCTGGGGAAGGGTCTAGAGCACAAGTGTGGTGAGGAGCAGCTGAGGGAGCTGGGGGGGTTGAGCCTGGAGTAAAGGAGGCTCAGGGGAGACTTTCTCACTCTCTACAACTCCCTGCAAGGAGGTTGAAGCCAGGTGGGGGGTGGTCGCTTCTCCCGAGGAACAAGCAATAGAATGAGAAGAAATGTGCTCAAGTTGCACTAGTGGAGGTTTAGGTTGGATATTAGAAAAAAATTCTTCCCTGAAAGGGTTGTCAAGGCCTGTGCCAGGCTGCCCAGGGCAGTGGTGGAGTCCCCATCCCTGGAGAAGTTTCAAATCCATGGAGATGTGGCGCTGAGGGACATGGTTCAGTGGTGGACTTGGCTGTGCTGGGTTAACAGTTCGACTCGATGATCTGAAAGGTGTCATCCAACCAAAACGATTCAATGATCTTATGATTCTATCATCACAATTACTCAGATCTTTGCACCAGGGATGGGGCAGGAAAGAAAAGCAAGGTGGCCTCATGGGCAGCTGGTACATGAAAGGAGCTGCCATACAGGGAGGGGACCTGTCCTGGCGGGGTATGGGTGGTGTGAACATGGACATCTCCGCATCCCACCCTCGAGCTGCTCCCGGCTGCCTGTGATGCTCTGGCTGCCGGGTCTGGAGGCAGCGCTGGAGCTGGAGCCATTTCCCAGCACGATGCGCGAGGCTTTGGTTGCCATAACAACTGGATCCAGGCTTCAAAAATAGTAACTTATTTTTCATTCAATTTGCCTTTTGCCCTCTGAGACAGATCTATTTCGGGACTGATGATTTACTTCAGGTGTCCCTCACCAGCACCCCTGGGTGCGGGCTGGGGGCTTCAGGGCTGGGGTTTAGTCTGTTAAATGTGGTTTATCGCTGTTTTCTCTCCCTCTACTATTCAGGCCCAGCAAAAAGGTAAAGCAGGGCACAGACATCATGAAATAGCCTTTGCCAAAGCCTCATCGTCTAGAAGGCTGAGGAAGGAACTTGAAAAAAATCTCCCCGGCTATGTGGCAGAGCGTGGGAGAGGTTTTCAGAGATGATCTCACTCTGCATCTCAGCTTGGACCTGCTGCTCTCAGCCAGGGCTTGGCTGTCCCAGATATGCTGGGAAGGTTCTACCAAAGATGGGGCTTGTTTTGCTTCCCCTATATCTCCTGGGTCTTGCTGTTGCCAGCCTGGTGCCTGACAGTGTCTTCAATCCATGATGGAAAATGTGCAGGAAGGCTGACCCCACTGCCAGCTCCCAGCATCAGGGACGCTTCTTGTGTGTGTTGAGGATGGCCCCCAATGCAGCATGCACCTGGAGCATCACCCCTTTGGCATCCCTTGAGAGGATGAGCTGCTTTTGGAAGGGGTTGTAGAGGGTCCAGGATTAATTCATATCTTGAATTGAGGGACCCCTTAATTTTTATCCATTTTGGCTTTTAGAAGATGTGTGTGATTTCCCATGGAAATGGCCATATGAGCACAACCTTTTGTGTTGAGATGTCCCCCCTTCCTCCCATCAATGTTATCATAGCATCAGCAAGGAGATGTTGCACTAGGGAGACCAGAGCCCTCCTCCTCCAGTTGCTGCTAGCCTTATATCACCTTTCTTGACCCTTAGCTGCTGGCCTGAAGGTGCCTGCAGCCTTTAGCACAGGGTGGACACGGATGATGCCCATCTGCCTGCAGACAAGCCCCCATCACCTTTTACAGCCCCTCTCTGGGCTGCCCAACCTCAGACATACGTTGGGATCTCACCTCCTGTGAAAGCCTCCCTGGGTGATGTAGTGGATGGAGGGATGAGGTCTTAGGATGGAGATGGACTGAAGATCCTGGGGTCTCCTGTCCTTGCCTTGCAGTCCTGCTGCTTCTCCCGAGCAGGGAGGGATGGTGGGACGCTGGTGGGTGTCGTGTCCCCACCCACGGGCATCTCATAGCGATGGGGCTGAGGCCGGAGCCACCCACCCCTGCCGGGGCCCCTGGAAAATAATGGAAAAAAAATAAAATCATTAAAATCAAATAAATAAAAGCAAAGCCAAACAAAGCAGCTCCCTGGGGACGGCGGGGCGGGCTGGCCCTGCCCTGGGGCAGCCAGGGATGCAGGCAGGGA
>VYZX01023850.1:294789-329978 GCA_013401335.1 Brachypteracias leptosomus | reverse complement strand
TTTGTTTTCCTCGTGTCGCTCTCCCGAGCAGCCGGGGGGGGGGGAGGGGGCCGGCAGCGGGGCTGGACTAGCCACCCTTTCTGCTCCACGCCCCACCGGAGCCCGCGGAGTTGTTGTCACTCCCGCTGGGCACTTCTTTCCCTCCCCGCGCCGGGGCTGAGCAGCCGCCGCCCCCATCCCCTCCCGGGACTCCCACCCATGGCACCGCCGCGATGTTCGTGTCCCGGCTCCTGGATTTTCAGAAGACGCGTTACGCCAGGTAAAACCCTCGGTGCGCCGGTCCCCGACCCACCCCGTCCACCATCACCCCACTCCCACCCCCCCGGGTGTTCGGGGAAGCTCCGGGACGGCCCCAGCCCCTGCCCGGGGCTCAGCTCCGGCGGGGATGGAGCCCGAAGGGACCTTCTAAAAGCCGCTGAGTGCCCCTAAAGCCCAGGGCAGGTGCGGGCTGGTCTTTTGGCAGAAGGCTTTTCTGCATCCCTAGGGGATTCTGAGCATCCTTGGCAGCCCTTGCTGGGTCTAACTTCACCGTGGTTCTCCTGCTACTGGGGGACCAGGACCTGGCTCGCTTTGGGGACAGATCCCACCGCTGGCTGCAAACCCTCCATGGAGGATCCCGCTGTGTCCAGGCAAAGCCCCCTCCAAGTGGGTTCTCCAGCCTGGAGCTGGGAGCTCCACAGGTCTCTCCTGGGCTGCACTAGTGGTGGATCCTTCTCCCCCTGATGAAACACCCAGGGAGGTTTTCTAGCAGCAGCGGGGACTTGTTTTAAAAGCTCAGGTGTGTTAGGAAACCTCCTGGTGTTGCCTGCGTTGGGAGAAACCTGAGGACTGCTGGGCAGGGGTCAGAGGGCACTCGGCCACACACGCTGCTGGGGGATCAGATGTGGCCTTTAGCAGGGAGCTGGTGGGTGACATGGGGACAGTGGCCACCTGCAGCCCTCTGGCAGGCAGGGTGACCAGAACGAGTCAGATCACACAGCACCAGGTGCTGAATCGTGGCTCAGGGGGCCGCTGGGGGTGCTCAGCTGAGCAGGATTTGCTCCCAGCTCCCTGTGACTGTGGAGGGTCCCACGGGCTGGCACAATCCCTGGGAACGTTTGGCTCTGCTGCTGCCACTGCCAGACTCCCAGTGGTCCTGTTAGAGGCAGACACCAGAGAAAAAACTTGTCTCGAAAGAAGTAATGATAGTGTTTCTTGCCTGCTCCAGGCAGGAGCATTCCTGAGGGATGTTTCACTGGCCTGGGTAAGGTCGTGAGTCCTCCCTCCCATCCTCCAAGCCGCCAGCTCCTCTCCTTCCAGGTGTCCCACAGGGAAAATCCATGCTTACACCTCCAAAAGCTGCCTCGAACACATGGACACCTGCTCAAAGACCCCTTTGATGCTGTAGCTGCCTCCTAATAACCTTTACCTGGGGAAGCCTCAGGAGGTACCCAGCCTGACCTCACAATCCATCTGGGACAAAACTCCTTGTGAAAACACAACTCAAAACTTTCCCCTGCTGGCACTCAGAGGACAGGGCCAGGGGAGATGGAGCTGAGCAAAGCTCTGTAGCTCCAGAGCAGAAGGAAAACCATACCTTTGCCCCAAGACAGTGGTGCAGGGGGTCTTTGGGAGCCAAGCAGCAGAGCAGGGGCTGCCCCTCCACCTCAATCCCCTCCAGCAGAACCCATCTACCAACCTGGTGTTTGATTTATCCCAAATCAGCGTGCTCAAACCTTGTTGTGGTCCTTTCTGGAGACTTGTTAAGTGGGGATGAGGTGTTAGAGTGCAGGACAGGAGCCGCAGGGCACAGGAAGGATCAGGTCCACAGGGCATCCTCCACTTCTCACTGGGTGCCAGGGCTGGATGGGGAACAAGAGGAGATAAGTACTCCCTTGGCTTCCACCCCAAGGCAGTTGTCAGCACGTGATGCTAACCCAGAGCTTACTACATCACCACATAGATCCTCTTAGCCTAGTGCTTAAAAATAACAGTTGCTAATCCCCGTGCCCCCCCCAACTCCACACACCAGCTCTCCTCTGCACAGAAATACTCTGCTGTGGCATATCCCAAAAGAAACCCCTAAAAAGTGCTCCTTGCTTTGTGATGGGGATGCTCTTTCAGCTTCCCTGGGATTGGGGTGAGCAGGAGCCATGGAGCTCACACCCTTCAGGGCATCAGAAGCATCTTGCAGCATCTTTTCAGAGGATGAGAATTTCTTGAAAAAAAAAAAAAATTCCTTGAAAAAAAAAAATAGCAGAAAGTTTTCTTTGTGGTGGAAAAGCCTGGAACAGCTTCAGTTTTAATGTCGTTTTATCTAATTCTGAGTGAAGACCAAGAAAGGAGGAACTTGGCCATTGATACACCCGCCAAAAGGAATAAATAAAATACAGGGTGTTGATGAAAGACCTGTTGTGTGAAAGCTGCAGTGAAGGCACCAGGCTTTGAACAAAGAGATGAAAGGCAGCAATCAATGTGGGAGCACTTCTTGAACTGTCAGGAGAAAACCTGGGGCTGGAGGGGCACTGAGGTCTCCCCAGATCCCTCTCAGATGGGGTTTGGAGATGGAGCATCATGGCTGGGGCAGAGGGGAAAGAAAGCAAAGGGAGGAGGCTGTCACCAGGGTGGGAATGGGGACGCATGGCAGTGGTTATAAGTGAGGCTCTCTGTGGTTTCTGCTCTGCTGTGGGGTCCAGGAGGCTCTTCCATCATCTGCCATCTGGGAAAAGGGAGTTAAAAGGCACAGTTGCTGCAAGGCTTTCCTGTCACTCACAGCCTGTACCATGGCAAGTGGAATCCATCACCCTCCCAACAGGTCAAATTGAGCCATGATGCCAGCAGCAAGCACATAGTGACAGGGTGCAAGCAGATGTGATTCCTCCCTCTTTATCCAACCAACCTTCCTTCTCCTCCACCCTTCCTCCCAGCTCACCAAAACGGTGCTGGCTTCCCCCCCGAGCAACAGATCAGTGCATGTTGCATCTTCATCACAGACTCATCAGCCAGGTTACACCAAGCCAATGCCTCCCTCCACCTCACCACTGGCTTTGACCCCACTTTTGCCCACATTTTACTCAGATATGGCCCAGTGCCTCCTGTCCCCAGAGCTGCAGCTCAGCCCCAATCTCCCTGCAGGGACACTAAATGCTTCCTAGACTTTTGACCATCCAGGGCTATAATTGCAAGGAAACCTGATTAAGAAGGGAGCTGCTGCATCTGGCTGGCTTCAGCAGCTCTGGAGGAGTTGGTGGAGAGGGGTTTGCAGGGAGCTGCAGGCTGCACAGGGCACTGAATCATCCCATAAACTGATAGCAGTTCACGACTTGATCACGTCAGAGGCTCTAAATCTTATTGCGTTTGCTCATCTTGCCCTGCACAGAGGAGCAGCCAGGAAAATCCACATTCATTTCTCAGCCCAGAAGCAGGATGTCAGGGAGAGCAGAGGCCTCTGTAGGGGCATGGTTCAGGCTTGTCCTCACCTGCCCAGTGTCCTGCATGCAGACACCGCCACCTCCTCAGCAGCACAAAGGGATGGAGATCTGAACTCTACACTTGCTCAACAACAAATCCTCTGAGTTTGGGAAAAATGCAGCTGGAAAGACCTTCCTTGTTGCTCCCTGCACCTGTAATTGCTGCACAGGAGGACGTTTGCTGACGACTCCTCCAGCATCTCCAGGCAAGAGGGGAAGAGGACAACCAGCAGGGATATAGGAGGGAGAGAAAACATTAGGGTGCTCAGACCTCAAACACAAGAAAAACAGCACCAGGCTGGCAGCCTGAGCACCAGGAAGATCTAGTCTCCTTTTGCTTTGTGATGGAAGCACAAGCAGCCCTTGCCTGCTCCCACACACACCAAGATGCTTTCCAAGAGCTCTGCTTCCCCCACAGCCCGTGTGGGATGAAGTGGTGAGAAGGGAAATGCTTTCAGCATTGATATCACAGCTCAGAGCTGCTCGAGAGGCAGGGGCTCCTCACTGTGCAAGCACCAGCCCCATCCCACCATTCCCTGCCAGGTTACCCTAGACCTGCCCTAGGTAGAGATGTCCCTACTTGTGTAGGGAGGTTGAACAAGATGACCTCTGGAGGTCCCTTGCAGCCTAAAACATTCTATGATTCTATGATTCTACCCCAGCTAAGCAGATCCCCTTGCTACAAAAGGCACTTCTCCAAGAGATGAGGAGGTCCCCAAAACACCTCAGGAAAAGAAGGATCACTTGATGTCACTGTCCAATTCCATATTCGTTGCTCTGTGAGGACAGGTTGACTCAGATACCCTCTTAACCCTGGTAGGATTCATCTCATGTAGGTTTAGATAACCCAGGTGCAGTTATCATTGGAGCCAGGTATTTGGAAGGCAACAAGTACATCATTAGCATGAAATCTTTCCTCAAACTGCCCCTTTTCCTTCTTGAGGAGGATCAGGGGACCTGGCAGGACAGGCTTAGGTAGATATCAGCACACTGGAGATGTGCAGCAGTGGACAAGCCAAGTCCTGTGCCTTGTGGTTCCAGGGGAAGGATGGTTTCCTGAGAAATGGCTGCACAATGGTCTTTCCCCTCCTTCAGCTGGTGTTGGATGTCAGCCTGATGTGATTCTTTGGCACAGCTCACCATGGCCAGCTTCATGAGGTAGCAGCCAACACGAGGCATGGGAAACTCAAGCCACTGCCCAGCACGGCAGGTCAGTGGATGAGAACCAGGGCTCTGCCAGGACTGCCCCAGGCTCGCCTCCTCCTCCTCCTCCCTTCCCACACCCCCAGCTCCACAGCAAGACAAAGGCACACAAACCAGCTACAACTATAGAAAGGAAGGGGAAAGAGCACCACTTATTTCAGTTCATTGCCCTTGGGGGGTGCTTGGCTGCAGCTGCCAAAGGAGGTTGGTACCCAGAGAGATGCTGCAAGGGGATGGATGCTCAGAGCAGGAGTGGAGCAAGGTTAAAAGGTTAAAAAGTTCTTTAATCTGAGGGTGATAGATCAGTGGAATGGGCTGCCCAGAGAGGTGGTGGAGGCCCCATCCCTGGAGTCATTCAAGGTCAGGCTTGATGGGGCTTTGAGCAGCCTGCCCTAGGTAGAGATGTCCCTGCTTGTGTAGGGAGGTTGGACCAGATGACCTCTGGAGGTCCCTTCCAGCCTGAAACATTCTATCATTCTATGATTCTAAGGTAGTGGAGACATGACCAAGCACACAGAGCTCAGGTCTCCCTTGGGGTTCTCCAGGTATAACTGAACCTCAAAGTTTTCATGCAGTCCAATGGGCTCGATGGGTGACATCACAACTTCGTGATACCATGAGCATCATATTCCTGTTGTTTGCTTCAGATGCCAATTGGTTGAGCTGAGCAGCACTGACCTTCTGGAGAGTTTTGATCCAAGTCTGTACTCCTGTTCAAGTTCATAGTCGAGGCTTGCTGCTGAGGAGAGGATTTTATACAGAGAGAGATAAGCAGGTCAGGGGCAAGGAGATGTTTCCTCTGCTGTGCTGAGCAGCACTGGCTGGTACTGCAGCATCAGGCACAACCCTGCTCTCTCTTGCAAATAATACAAATGGAAATCCTCGTATGTGCTTGCCTGGCTGGTGAAATGCATGATTCTCCTTCTATGCCTTCCTTACCCAGAGGCATTTGCTGAATAATTTACAGATATCATTTGTACTTGTGAGTAGCATCCAGTAATCCCCAGTGAGAGCCAAGGGATGCTATGGAGAGACCTTGTGGACCTGAGATACCATGACCTGCCCATGTAATTTCAGTCACAACAGCAACCAGGGCTAGAGGCTGGGAAGGCTCCAGCTCCCAAAACTGTCCAGATCCTTTGCCAGTGGGCAGAGGGGCTGCTGGTCACACTCACTCCTGCCCACCTTGGGCTGCTGCAGACAGGATTTGTCCCACTAACTCCTATGCTCAGAGCAAAGCAGCAAAGAACATGCACAATGATTTTCCAAACAGGCAAACGGTGAATAATAGAGAACTTTCAGCTCTGGAAACAGCCCTCCTAACATTCACAAAACACCTGGGACATCAGAGTCATTTTGTGACTAATCAGCTGTTGTTGGAGGTCTCATGAGTACCAAATGAAACAAGAAGTCCCAGCTCAGAAAGTAATTTGGGAAACACTCACCAATCCCATCTGTTGTGAACAAACAAACAGCCCTGCTCTAGTCACAGGGTCATGAATTGCCTCGGAAGAGTTAGAGATACCATCTACATAAGGAGCAGAAAGGCTGCTGGAGAGATAAAGTAAATATCCCTGCAGAGAGGGTGGAAATATGGACCTGCTGGGAATTACCTGCTGAGTTTCCACCCACCAAGCCCTGCTAGATATATATGGGTGCAGAAGTGGTCTATGCTTGTGTCCAGCCTGGTTTGGAGCCTCCTGTGCTTGTCTCTCAGGTATTCCCTTGGTGTGGTCTCTGGGGTATTCAGGGAAATAGCAGCATATTCCCTCCTGCCAGCCTCAGCCCCTCATGTCCCACTGCTGTGCCAGGGGGTTGTCTTCTCTGTCCCTTCATGAGGGACATCTGTGCCTGTGGTTGAGAGCCAGGTACAGCATGGACATGGCTGAGCACATGGTCCCTGTCTGGGAGCATCTCTCAACTGGCAAGCAGACTCGTTCAGCATTTCTCATGGCATACAGGCTGTATAGTGCCAGGGGATGGTCTACAGCCAGCCCAGGGTGTTACCACATGTCACAGTGCTGGGAACAAGCAAAATTGGGATGAGGGTAATCAGAGGTGATGAATAACAATTCAATCTGCAGCCTGCTCTGTAGGAGCAAGCCTTGCTCTAGGGAATCTGGGCAGGTTACTCCAGAAATCTGGTGATCTGCTAATTTATCCATAAGAAAGGTTGAGAAATGCTGGTTTAGACGAAGAGCCTTTCATTTTCTGTTCCCTCCCCAAGCTGCCAGCTCTTTGCACGACGCCAGGAAGCAGCACGAAAGAAAACACTGCCTTGTCTGGCCCTCTCAGCCCTCCTGCCCCTTCTCACATGGTCAAAGCCCATGGAGCAGGCTTGGCCCAGCTGCCCCCTTCTCCCCCAGCCCATAAGCTCAGAGCACACAGGGCTCAGCTTTCCAAAGCAGGAGCACCATATGTCTGCGTAGGAGCTGCGAGCGCTGAGGAGCGGATGTGGAAATGGAGGTTTCAGCTCTTCACAGGGTGCCACGCAGCCATGCACATGCCCACGGGGGTGGCTCTGCAGATGGCAATGCTGGGCAGCAGCAGCCTGAGCCTTCCCATTTCTGCTTCCCAGTGGCAAATGCTCCCGGGTCACTGGGTAGGAAGGAAAAGCAGGATTTCTGGGCTGGATAAATCTGCAGCCATGGGAGCTGAGGGAAGGGCTGCTGAGCCTTTTCTGTGCTACCAAGGTGCAGAATTGGTGGCCCGGACTCAAGGAGGACCCTGGGTATATCCCTGTGGTCCTACTCTGCATCCTGTGATTGGGTCCCATTCATCTGCTGCACCTTCACACGGAGCTCCCCAGGACTGAGCTAATCGTGATCCACAGAGAAGCTCAATGAGCTAAAGCCTCTACCAGGGAGTGCAGCTGGAGCATGACCAGATTACAGGTCAGCAGCAGAGCACATGCCAAGCCCCAGCTGACAAAGATGCCGTGGCTGCAGCTCATACATGGGCATAAGCCTGAGGACAAACCCCAACATCTGCACTGGGTGTGCAGCCTCTGGGCTCATTAGGGCAAACTCAGACCATGCACTGAAGTAGGGTCTGGAGCCAGTCTGCCCTGCAGGGACACATCTGCTCCATCACTGTCACCTCAGCCATCACAACACTTGCTCTACCAAGGGACAACCCAAAGGGCCCCAGCAGGACTTACCACCACTGCCAGTCAATGTCCAGTGATTGCTTTCTCCATCCTTCCTCCTTGATGAGACCACCATCAGGATACAATCCTCCTCTGTCACTTTAAAAGCAGTTGTGACACCCAGTCACAAGGAGAAACCCCCAAGAGCTGCCCAGCAGGGAACAACAGCCTGGAAACAGCCCAGCTCCCTGGGCAGGAGGGTAGATGCCCAGCAAACCAACATCCCACCTCCAAAGACATTAGGCCAGCTCCTGAGCAAGCTCAGCCCTTTTATAAGCCATCTGCAGGTGAAACCTGTAGACATTAACTGGTCTGGGGAGATTCACATCACCTGGGAGCAACCTTGGCCATGTCAGCTGCTCCTTTGTCCCTGCAACATACAGATCTGGCATTTAGTGCTTCATGGGTTGTGAAGGGGATGTGCTGGCTCTTCAAGTGTCACAGCCATGGCCGTGGCCTCAGCAAAGTGCAGGGGAAGCCCAGCTCCTCCATGCATAGACACACAGCCACGTGTCATCTATATAGCCTGATTTATCACAGGGTTGGGGGTGCTGGGTGATGGACCAGCTCTTTCCAAGGGCAGGGATGAGCTGCTCAATGGGAGCCCATCTCCCACCTCCCCATCTGTAGCTTAGTGGTGATTTTACATGCTCCTCATATTATCCTTCCGTGCTCAAATGCTCACACATGAACCATCCCAAGGAATAATTTAATTTCATCTCCTTTTCCCTTTCTTCTCCCTCACCCTAGCAAAGCAAGGGCCAGGAAGACCTGCGTAATTTTTGAGGTCAGAACTTTGTTCTTGGATAAAAGTCTTTAAAAACCTCAACACTCTAAAAAACCCCCTGAAAGTCACAAAAAAAGAGTAGAGTGGGAGAAAGAGATGGAGAAAGGAACAAGCCTGGGAAGCAGGCTCTGCACTTTGCCCTGGCTGCCTAGGACAAGGGGCTCTTTGTTTCCCTGGCCGGAGCCTCCTGCACTGGCCCTTTTCAGTCTCCCTCCCTGGGAAAGGGGCCAGGGGGAAGCAGGCACAAGCAGGGCAGGCAAAAACCCTGGGGCTGTGAATAACCCCTGCTTGGACCCCCATCAGGACCTCCATCTTCATAGAGCTGGTCCGTATGATGTCTGCCAGAAAGAGCACTGGGAGAGAAAGGTGCCTGGCAGCCCCGTGGGTCTCTGCTTCCCATGGAGCATCCCTGGAAATGAACGTAGAGTCATGGAATGCTTTGGGTTGAAAGGGACCTTTAAAGGTCATCGAGTCCAACCCCCTGCAGTGAGCAGGGACATCTACAACTAGAGCCCCGGCCGATCTCACCTGCAATGGTTCCAGGGATGGGGCAGCCACCACCTCTCTGGGCAACCTGGGACAGGCTCTCACCACACTCAGCAGCAACAATTTCTTTCTTCTCTCTAGTCTCAATCTCCCTCTTTTAGTTTAAAACCATCACCCCTTGTCCTGTCCCAACAGGCCCTGCTCAAAAGTCTGTCCCCATCTTTCTGACAGGCCCCTTGAGGTCCTGAAAAGCCATCAGAAGGTCTCCCTGGAGCCTTCTCTTCTCCAGGCTGAACAAGCCCAACTCTCAGCCTGGCCTCCCAGCAGAGGGGTTCCAGCCCTCTCACCATTGCTGGGGCCTCCTCTAGACCCACTCTAACAGGTCCACCTCTCTCCTGTGCTAACTCCAGAGCTGGTCACAACATTCCTAAAAATGCTTATGGTCTTGCCAGGAAGGAGGTTTTAAACTTCTCTGTGTCTTTTGGACTTTGCAATCCTAAAGCACCTGCTAAAATGCACTGGAGGACCCAGCTGGTGTGTAACCATCTGGACCTGCTGTATGGAGTGAGCCACTGTCCACAGCTTGTAGGCTGGAGGCTGTTGGGGACATGAGACTCTCATCTCCTCCCACCCCAAGGACACTGCCAGAGTGTCCCTAAGCGTACGGGTGCAATGACACAATGATCTTGGATTCAGGCAGCTGAGCAGGAGACTTTGCTGCAGGGATCAGATCTAAGTTGGGAGAGGTGTATCTCTTTATCTCCTTATTTTCTTGCACTGAAAAACCCGGAGCTCTGCCTGGCTGCCAGCAATTCCCCTTCTCCCAACCCCAGTCACGCAGAGCTGGGGCTGGAAAACACTCAGCAGCCTCCCCTGGGGCTCTTGGCTTTCGTCAGCTCTAATGAGAGCTGAAGGTGCCCTCTCCAAGCGTGTCCATCTGTCTGTCCGGGCTGGACCTCAGGTTTGAGGCTGGTTTTGCACACTGGTAGGGCAAGGGGAATAATGCAGGGCCCCCTGCACCCATGCCAGTGTGCACAGAGATGACAGGAGCTGGATGGTCTGGGAGGTGGATGAAGTTCCAGGGGAGAAGAGTAGGTGAGGAAATGGCCTTTGCACCCCTGGGGTGCAGGGTGGTTGGGACTCATCCTGCCCTGCCAGGAGGTGTGCACAGCTGCTCTTGTACTTGTTTGTACAGCTCTGCTCCTGAGCACAGATGGCCATGAAGATGTGCCCAACTAGCCCCAGAACACCAACACTGGCCACCTCAGGAAGGTCCCGCTGTACCCAGCCTGGCCCAGCACTTTGCAGCCAGGTCCCACATACACAATGCTCCATTTCCCATCCTTCATGGGATGATGCTTTTTAGAGAGCCAGGCAGGAAAACAAGATCAATCTCCCCAGGTCAAAAAGAAGTTCCTCCTCAAGGCTGTTTCTCCCTCTGGGAAATGCAGGTATTGGGCTTTGGGCTTCAGGGCCACATACTATTTGCCCTCATCCCTTGGGGATGGCCCTTCCCAGCTTCTCCATCCCTGTAGCAGAGCTAGGGTGGATATTTGCACCTCAGGGATCCCTTCCCAAAGGGTCCCAGCACCCCTCAGCCTTGGGGTTGGGGGCTGTGGGAACTGGCCCCACTACTGGTCCCCATTACTACTCTGCAGAGCAACCACCAGAATGGAGAGGAGATGGTGCAGGGCTTTGTTAAAGCAAATACACTGAAGGAAAAGGCCTCGAACGTGTTTCCTCAGCAACCATGACGTCACAGGGGACGTCTGGCCTCCCACCTCCCCCCCCCCCTTCTTATTATTAAAAGGGAAAAGAAAGGGAAGCAGAAAGCGGAGGGGAGCTGGGGACAGTGTCCTGGCAACGCTGGGGACAGGGATGTTCTCCTGCCAGGGGGACATGGCTCCAGCGTGGGCAGCCTGGCCAGCTCTCATGGCTGGAGGGACAGGAGGGGGAGGGCATCCCTGGTGTCCCCTGGGATGGAGGTGATGACCACGTCCCCAGGGATGCCCACCTGCTTCCCAGCCTTGCTAAACCCTGCTTTACCCAGCATGGGTCCTTGATCTGCAGATCAAGCTTAGCGCCTCTTAATTCAAGATATTTTTTGGTGACGATGCCCACGCATCTTCCCGCAGTGCTGGGATGTGGCAGAGGGCAGGGCAGGGGCTGGGGACAGGGTCCCTGCATGGATGTCACTGTCACTGCCTGGGCACGCTATGGCCACACTCCCCCCACACTCAAACCCTTGTCACTTGAGTGATTTAATCCATCCTGGCTCACTTTTAATGGATTGAGTCTCTCAAGTGGTGGGGCTGAGCAGGCAGGAGATGGCAGAGGAGACCACGTGGGGATGGGTGGCTTGGGAATGGGGAGAGGGGACTTTCCCAGTGCCCCACACTAAGGGGTCACCCTGTGCCCAGTGGCAAGGTCCCACCAGCCCCCAGAGCCCCTTTGCTGGGCGCAGCTCAGCTGTGAAACATGCTACAGATGGTGCTAGAGCTGAGAGTAAACGAGGTCAGAAAGCAATTAGCCCAGGTCCTGCAGGGCAGCCCCACCAGCACCCACTCAGCTCGGCCACCCTGACCTGAGCCGTGGCAGAAAAAGTCTTTAAACCCCTCATTACCAGGAGCACCCAGGGAAGGATCATTCTCTGTTTGCCTGCTTCTTATTCCCTTCTGCTAAGCCTTTGCTGCTGGCCCCTGCCAGAAGAGGACACTGGGCAAAGCACCACTTAGCTCCAACCTGTTATTGTGGATGCACATTTAATTTGCCTCTTAACACAATGTTATGGACCCAGCAGGGGACTGGCCAAGCCCAACACTATTTTTTATCTCTCTGTGTTGATCTGACAGAGGAAATCGATACGTTCCTCCAAATGCCAAGAGCAAGCTGATACCTCAGACTAAGAGAAACAGAAATAAAGAGACGGGTTTCCAAGGGAGCGTGGTGGGGGTTCACCCCCCAGCAATCTCTGCTGGGACCTGTGGCCACCATGGGTATGAGGTAGGTGCAGGTGGTACCCTAAAACCAAAGGCATCACAGGGATGCCCTCCTCAGAGCCGGGCATGCTGTTGTGACATAAGGGTGTCACCACCAGATGGGTTGAGGAGCAATAGCAGGTCTCCTCACTGCCCCCTGTGCCCTCTTCACTGCTGGGGCTCTTCCCACCACTGCCATTGTCTGCCCACAGAGCTGGTTCCTGCCTTCTGCTCTCCAAGCAACCACAGCTACCAGGAAACGCTTCAGCTGAGCAAGACCTGGGGTCTTGGCATTTGGGGCCAGCCAGATGGACAAGCCGTGCCCAGTTCTGGGGTGTCCCTGTGCAGACCCCTCCCAAACCCCACCCTCTGAGTGTGTTTCTGTCCCTGCAGGTTCATGAATCACCGTGTCCCATCCAACCGCAGGTACCAGCCGACGGAGTACGAGCACGCTGCCAACTGTGCCACCCATGCAGTGAGTCCTTGTCCCTGTCCTGGGCTGAGGGAGGATGATGCTCAGCTCTCTGGGGATCCCCTGAGCAACCTCAAGGAACACTTAAAAATGTCCGTGTTCAGCCCTGGAGCAGTTGCTGAGGGTCTTGGGGCTGTGGTGTGCCCCAGATGCTCCTGAGGAGTGAAGATGTTCTCCCTGCTTCCCTAGGAAGCTGGTGTGTGTCTCTCTTGCTCTCACCCACCATGGCACCACGTCCCTGGGGAAGCTGACTGTGGGTTTAGTGGAGAAGGAGGATTTTGCAAAGCTCCCTGAAAATGTGTTTTTCTCAGCAGGAATGGTGATGGGTGCCCCATGGGGCTGCCTACACAGCTGTGGGAGCGAGCCCTCCCCACATCAGCATCTAACAGCTCTCACTCTGAGCCCTGGGAGATGACTCAGAGGTAGCCAAACTCCTTGTGCCTTCCTCCTCCTCCCTACCTCCACCTGGAGAAGCTGTTTTGGAGCTGCACCACACAGGGAGAGACCCTGACTGGCTGGTATGGGTGGGCAGCCTGTGCCCCTTATGGGTGGTAGCTTTGACCAGAACCTAAAGGAACATCTAAAAGGGAAAGCAGACACTGTATTGTAGGTGCTCAATGGAGGCAGTCAACAACAGGTTTGCTTCTCCCTTCCAGTTCTGGATCCTGCCCAGCATCCTCGGCAGCTCCATCCTCTACATCCTCTCTGATGACCAGTGGGAAACTATCTCAGCCTGGATCTATGGCTTTGGCCTCTCCAGCCTCTTCATCGTCTCCACCATCTTCCACACCATCTCCTGGAAGAAGAGGCATCTCAGGTACCAACCCTGATTGCTTGGGGCTCAGGAAGGGGGGGTGAGGTCCAGAGGCCCCTGGTGCCTCAGGCTGTGACCTGTCTGTGTGTCTGTCCTGCAGGACTGTGGAACACTGCTTGCACATGTTTGACAGGATGGTGATCTACTTCTTCATTGCAGCATCCTACGCTCCCTGGTGAGTTGCTGGTGGGTGGGGCCATCACCTGTCCACATTGTAGGGCAGAAAATCAACCCAGCTCCTACAAATAAGGTTTCCCTCTCTGGCTTTGGCTCTGCTTGAGGCTGTGCCCTACCCCTTTCCACAAAACCTTTCTCTCCTATAGATTTCAACCCCTTTAAGTTGAAGTTATGAGTTGGGAAGACCCTTTGGTGGGACAGCTATGGGGGTGAGGGTATAATTTCACTGGCACCTCACTGCCCACAGCCCAGACCAAGGTGCTGCCCTAGACCCACCTCACCACAAACCTGGCTCTTGCAGGCTGAACCTGAGGGAGTTGGGTCCCTGGGCTTCCCACATGCGCTGGATCATCTGGATCATGGCGTCCATCGGGACCGTCTACGTTTTCTTCTTCCATGAGCGGTGAGTGCCTTTGTCTGGTCCCATGCTGGTGGGTATCGCAGCTCAGCTCAGCTCTGCAAGCCCCTCTTAATGCCCTGATGGTGGTCAAGCTGCAGGGGAGAGCAAGAAGGATGGAGACAGACAGACAGGTAGATACATACAGGGTCCCTGGACAGGCTCCTGGTCAACTGGCAGTGGGGAGCTTTCTTGGACCACATCCTTCCCCATCTGCACCCTAGTTGTGTCAGCTTTGGTGGCAGGCGTGTGGGAGGAGGGATGTAGGAGCAAGGACTGGGAGCAGGGATGTGCTGCCATGAGTTGCTTCTTCCACGTGGTGGCACCAAATGGAAAGCAAAAGGTCCCAAAGCCCCAAGCGCCTGGTCCTGATCTGGTGGCTCCCAAACCAGAGTGGGGAGTCCATCACCCCCAGAGCAGGGTGAGCTCCACCGTGGTGCTGTGGCTAACACATAAGGACATGAGACCTCCTGTGATAGCACCTCTACCCCTTCTCCTATAGCCTGGCAGTGAACATCACAAGCATAAAACTCAACATTTCCTCTGGCCCTATCTCCAAGCAGCTTCTCTGTTGGTCGCAGGTACAAGCTGGTGGAGTTGATCTGCTACGTTATCATGGGCTTCTTCCCTGCCTTGGTCATTCTCTCCATGGTAAGCACACGGGCTCGGTGTGAGGGACAAATCCCAGCAGGGCTGGTTTGTCTCCAGTGGGCTGTGTGATGGATAAAGCCATCCCCAAATACGACGTGGCCTGGCTGGGTGCTTTGGGTGCCCAGCAGATACCACGTGCACCTCCAGCAGACCTCCTACCTGGGCTCCGTTGAGTTGAAGTCCTCCCAGTAAAGTGGGGCTGCTGGGTCCCGGCTGCTTTGCTGGAGGGGAGGGTGCAGCAGAAGGCAGAGAGAGGGTCCTGCCTGCACCATGAAGCTGGGGCCACACTTCTGGTCTTGATGGAGCTGTGGGGACAAGACAGGCACAACCATGACCATCACTGAGCCCTGCCTCCATGCCTGCTCCCAGCCCAACAGGGACGGCCTCTTGGAGCTGGTGGCTGGTGGACTCTTCTACTGCCTGGGCATGATCTTCTTCAAGAGCGACGGCCGCATCCCCTTCGCCCACGCCATCTGGCACCTCTTCGTGGCCATTGGAGCTGGCATCCACTACTATGCCATCTGGAGGTACCTCTACCAGCCCAGTGCACTGGAAGCTAAAACGTCCTGGTAGATGCCTTAAGGACATGGCTCGTGCCACCTGGCACACGGGGGCACAGAGGGGAGCAGGAGCCATGGGCTCACCCCAAACACCCGCTTGCCCCATGGGCAGCAGCCGCTGGTGCCCTTCCCGCACAGACAGCAGAGCCCGGAGGGTGGTTTTAAATGGGTTTTGCTTTTTTAACCTTGGGAACTGTTTGGGGTTTTAGGCAAAGGTTTTGTAATGTGGTGACCAATCAAGGGGCTGTGGGTGACAGGGGAGAAACTCCTCTCTGGGACTTTGGGGAGGCCTCACTCACCTGCGTGAGCATCCCATGGGAGCAGAGGTCATTGCCCCACATACCTCTGGCTAGTGACACCCTGAGTTTGGCCACTGGAGCCCTTAGTGTGGGACTGGAGGTGTTGGGGTGGAAGGGGACACCCATCCCCTTTTCCTCAGGATGCCTGGATGTATGGCTGCCCCATCTTGAGGGGGGAACATCAGCTCCCCTGCACCACCCAGGCTCGGCTCCTAAATGGTCCTAAGTCATGTCAGCATTAACCACTCCCTCCCAAGTTCCAGAAGGTCCAGAGTCAACAAAGCCTTACATGGAATTAAAACTTGAATCTCTTCTAGGGCTCCCCAGAGCCTGGAAAACCCTTTCTCTAAACCAGTATTAAGTGCAGAACTCGGTAGGTCCCCCCTTATATGGGCCCTTGGAGCCCCCATGGGCATGTTCTCCCTGGGGTGCTTTTTATTCCTCCCTGGTCCAGTGCCAGCAGCAGCCCCGAAGCACGACCCTGCTCCCAGGCTCTGCCACACACGTGCCTTCTGTGGGGAGCAGAGCAGGGATCCAGCTCCTGGCATCCACCTGGCTGGGGTCACACCATCCATGTCAGGGGATTTTCCTTCTCCTCGATGGAGGGAAGTGACCCTCCTTGGACTGGGATCATGGGCTGCTGCCTTCTCTGCACCCATTTGGTGATGAGCCTCTGGCTCAGTGTCAAATTTAACTCCACTTTGGGGAGGAATTCCAGCATTCCTGGGAATGCCGCAGGGAAGGGATGCATCCGTGTGATGCTGAGATGGGAGGTCCTAGTGATGCTTGGTTTTAAACCCCTAACCACGACTACACAGTGCTCTCCAAGGCAGGATAATGGGACATGGAGCACCCATCCAGCCGTCAGGAGCAGCCCTGATGCTGATGGAATGGGAAAACCACACACCTCCCACTCCCCAAACACACCAGCAGAGCTGCTGGAGATGGGAGGGTCTGGTGCTGGGCCCTGGTGTGTGCTGGGGTGAGCTGGTGGGCAGAGCAGCTCTGCTCTCAGCCCTGCCTGCACCTCCCCAGGAGCCCCCAAAGGCATCGATTTCCCATCATCTCTCTTTGGCCTCTTGATTAATTGCAGCTGCAGAAGTCTCTGCGTGATGTGGCAAGCGAAGGAGATTTATGGCCACCGTCCCACATCTCCTGTTTCTCTGACAGTATGCTGAGGAGCCAAGCTCCTGGCTCTGTCCCACCTCCCACAGAGCTTAGGGTCCCCCCAGCCTGTGGAACCCCAGGACCTGCTCTCCAGGGCCGTGCCATTTTGCAGCAAATTACCAAAGAGAAGCGTCCAGATACTGGTCCCTTCCTGACGTGGGGGCTGTGGTCACCAAGTTGGCAACAAAAAAGCTGGTGGGTTTTCATTTCCATAGGCAGAAGGGCCCTATGAGGGTCCCAGGGGCACCCCAAAGCAGCCTTTGGGCTAGGATGCCTCTTGGGGTGATGTGAGGTCTTAGGGACAAGGGTGAATAAACCAGTGTGAGCACAGTCTCTGCTGCTGCCTCTCCCAGGCCCTGAGGTCCCAGCCCTTGCTCTGTCACCTACCACAGATGGAGGGGTGGAGAAGGATGCGCTGTGAGTAACCAGCAGTTGGTGGAGCATGACTGGGGTTGGAATTGTGGGATATGGGGTCCCAGAACAGAAGATGCCATTCTTTCTGTCTGGCAAATCACTACCCTTCTCTGTGCCTCAGTTTCCCCATCTGTAAAATGGGGGTGAAAACACCGACCTACCTCACAGGGCTCATGTGAGGACCTCGTGGAGCACTTGGAGGACAACCAGTCTGGGGGGTCAGATTCCCAGAGCCACCCTGGGGCACGGTGACAACTGTGGCTCAGCGTGCCCGGGTCTCCTCCTTCTCTATCACTAAATCTCATGGGGGAACCACCCTGGGGACAGTCCCAGCCACCAGGCAAACATCCCCTGGCAGGGGCTGAGGAAACCCAGGGACCACCACCAAGTTTTGTCTGTGGGCTTCATCCCATGGGATTTTTCTCAGAAGCCGTTTTGCCATTGGGGGCTTTTGGACCTAATTCCACCCCAGGGTCTCCCAAGGCACAGGGAGGTGCCAGAAGGACCTTTCCAAGGCCACTTTGTCTCAGCCTCCTGCTGCAAACCCAGGGCAGATGCCTGAGCAGGAATAGTTGGCCAGGCTGCACTGGGGACATCACCACCCTACCTTGAGTCCGGATTTGCCAAGTGGGCTTCTCTGTGGTTGAGAAGTTCCTCCTCTTCTCTTGCTTCCTAAATCCTTCCCTTGCAAAGCAGGGTGGGGGGCACAGAGCAGGTGATCCGATTGTCCTCCTGTTTTATACTAATTTTAAACGATTCCTAACATTCAGGATGTCTGTGGAGGAGAGTTCAAGGGATCTTTTTAGCATCTCATGTTTTTTTTCACCGTCCATTCTTGTCCAACCAGTATTTTCTATTTAACTCAGTGTTGAGTCAAGTGAAAATGAACCTAAGGAAGTTAACGCTAGTGAATATTGTTTCCTGTGGAGTAGAGTTGAAATAAAAAACTCAAGATACCTCACTATTGCCTGCTTGTGAAATCAAATTGAGTTTCCCTGCAGCACCTGGCAATAAACCCATTTTCTATCTGGCTTGCCCCACATGGCATCACTCCCTGGTGAAGAGCAGCTGCAGCAAGACCCTGCTCATGGTGATGGAGCACTGAGCACCAACTCACCTCAGTCCATGGATGATGGCAGTGACATCTGCTGGCTTGGCTTGCCAGGGGGGTCAGTGCTGCTTCAGCCTTCACACCAGCTGCACAGGGGAATTCAGGACGCTGGCCACTGGCTCCTGTTGGAGAAGGAGAATCTGCCCCATCCAGGGAGCTCTGCCTGCTCTGGGCTCTGCACATCCACTGCCTCCCCTCTCTCTCACACCTCTCCATCCTAATTACACTGGGGCTGGATCCTCCACAGGCTCTGACACTTGGCAGCTTTCCCAGGGAGCTGGGGAGGGTTCCCTGCTTCCAGGGGCAGCTGAACTCACCCCGAAACCTGACCCACAACTTCAGCCTCGCCCACAATTTCTTTGCTGCTGGCGGTTGGGTTGGACTGGGAGGCCTCCTGGCTTTGCTTTGCTTTTGTGCAGTCATTCCCAGAGGGTGTCTGGGTGGCAGACCCACCTTCCTACCCAAAGTGTAACCCCTGCACCCTCAGGCAGAGAAACAGGCCTTTAACCAAAAGGAGGATTTTTAACCAGGAGAAGAAGAGCATCAGCAATCACCTCATCTCAAACAACTCCCCACTGCAGTCATAGAATCATTTAAGTTGGAAAAGACCTTTAAGATCATCAAATCCAACTCTTAACCCAGCACAGTCAAGTCCACCACTAAACCATATCCCTCAGCACCATATCTACACGTCTTTTAAATCTCTCCAAGGATGGGGACTCCACCACTGCACTGGGCTGCCTGTTCCAGGGCTTGGCAATCCTTATGGGAAATAAATCGTTCCTAATATCCAACTTAAACCTCTCCTGGCACACCTTGAGGCTGTTTTCTCTTGTCCTATGGCTTGTCACCTGGGAGAAGAGATCAACCCCCACCTTGCTACAATCTCCTTTCAGAGAGCAAGAAGGTCTCCCCTGAGCCTCCTTTTCTCCTAGCTGAACAACCCCAGGTCCCTCAGCCATTCCTCATAAGACTTGCTCTTCTCTAGACCCTAGTCATGATCCATCCCTTCCTGATTTTCAACCACCACCCTATGCACAGCCACAGAAGTCTCCAGATTGCCTTTGAAGCTTGTTTCACAGAATCATGTAATCATAGAGTGGTTTGGGTGGGAAGGGACCTTTAAAGCTCATCCAGTCCAACCCCCCGGCACTGAGCAGGGACATCTGCAACTAGAGCAGGTTGCTCAGAGCCCCGGCCAACCTCACCTGCAATGGTTCCAGGGATGGGGCAGTGACCACCTCTCTGGGCAGCCTGGGACAGTGTCTTATCACCCTCAGAGTGAAAAATTACTTCTTTCTCTCTAGTTTAAACGTCCCTCTTTCAGTTTAAAACCATCACCCCTTGTCCTGTCACAACAAGTCCTGCTCAAAACTGTCCCCACCTTTCTTCCGAGCCCCAAAACCAGTTCAGCCAAAGACAGCACAGCCCTGCCCGTCTCGCTCCTCGGCATTTTAACCGGGCACCGTGCCCGGGCACCACCGCGGAGGAGCCGGGCACCGTCCCCCCGTATCCGCGCACTCCTCCCGGCCGGGGGAGCTGCCGCCCGGGGTGCTCGACGCTGCATGTGGTGCCTGCGGGCGGCCGCTGGGGGACGCCAAAATGTCGCTCCGCTCGGCACCGCCGCGCTCCGCCCCAGCGGCCGCGGGACGCGCCGCGCAGCCCCGGCGGCTCCGGGCGCTGCAGCCGCCGGGGCCGCGCCGAGGCTGCCCCGCAGAGCCCCGCACGGTGAGTACCGGGGCGAGGGGGTGGTGGAGACAGACCCTATGCCAGCTACCCACTCTTTTTTTCAGGGGAGGGGAGTGGGAGGGGTGGGTTCCCCCTGTAGCATCCCCGAGACACCCGCTCCGCGCCGACCCCCAGCCACCGGGAGGTTCTCCCCGGGATGGGGTCAGGCAGGTTTCACCCCCGTCCCGACTGGTCGGATGGGAATGTTTATTTCTGGTCGCCTTGGAAAGTGGAGAGAGGAGGAAAACGGCGGAGAAGGTTGAGGTTTGTCCCGTTGCCGTTGGAGACCCGACCTGCCCTGCTGCCTACC
Organism: Brachypteracias leptosomus; assembly: GCA_013401335.1. Classification (NCBI taxonomy): domain Eukaryota; kingdom Metazoa; phylum Chordata; class Aves; order Coraciiformes; family Brachypteraciidae; genus Brachypteracias; species Brachypteracias leptosomus. The sequence goes on along the minus strand of VYZX01023850.1, from coordinate 309,827 downwards.
GAGCCACACCGGGCACCGGGCAGCGGACGGGCAGGGGGGGCTGTGCTNCTCTCCAAGGATGGGGACTCCACCACTGCACTGGGCTGCCTGTTCCAGGGCTTGGCAATCCTTATGGGAAATAAATCGTTCCTAATATCCAACTTAAACCTCTCCTGGCACACCTTGAGGCTGTTTTCTCTTGTCCTATGGCTTGTCACCTGGGAGAAGAGATCAACCCCCACCTTGCTACAATCTCCTTTCAGAGAGCAAGAAGGTCTCCCCTGAGCCTCCTTTTCTCCTAGCTGAACAACCCCAGGTCCCTCAGCCATTCCTCATAAGACTTGCTCTTCTCTAGACCCTAGTCATGATCCATCCCTTCCTGATTTTCAACCACCACCCTATGCACAGCCACAGAAGTCTCCAGATTGCCTTTGAAGCTTGTTTCACAGAATCATGTAATCATAGAGTGGTTTGGGTGGGAAGGGACCTTTAAAGCTCATCCAGTCCAACCCCCCGGCACTGAGCAGGGACATCTGCAACTAGAGCAGGTTGCTCAGAGCCCCGGCCAACCTCACCTGCAATGGTTCCAGGGATGGGGCAGTGACCACCTCTCTGGGCAGCCTGGGACAGTGTCTTATCACCCTCAGAGTGAAAAATTACTTCTTTCTCTCTAGTTTAAACGTCCCTCTTTCAGTTTAAAACCATCACCCCTTGTCCTGTCACAACAAGTCCTGCTCAAAACTGTCCCCACCTTTCTTCCGAGCCCCAAAACCAGTTCAGCCAAAGACAGCACAGCCCTGCCCGTCTCGCTCCTCGGCATTTTAACCGGGCACCGTGCCCGGGCACCACCGCGGAGGAGCCGGGCACCGTCCCCCCGTATCCGCGCACTCCTCCCGGCCGGGGGAGCTGCCGCCCGGGGTGCTCGACGCTGCATGTGGTGCCTGCGGGCGGCCGCTGGGGGACGCCAAAATGTCGCTCCGCTCGGCACCGCCGCGCTCCGCCCCAGCGGCCGCGGGACGCGCCGCGCAGCCCCGGNACACCGGGCAGCGGACGGGCAGGGTGGGCTGTGCTGGGAGGGAGCAGCACCTCGGGATCCTTGTCCCATTGCCAGAAACCTAGGGATCCTTCTCCCCCTTGCACAGCCTTTGGGATCCTTGTCCCATTGCATGCCCCTTGGGGTCCTTAACCTATTGCACATCTTTGGGGGTCCTTGTCCCACTGGACATCCCTTGGGGTTTTTATCCCATTGCACACCCCCGGGGATCCTTGTCCCATTGCATATCCCTTGGGATCCTTCTCCCTATTGCATGCCCCTTGGGATCCTTGTCCCATTGCACATCCCTTGGGATCCCACCGCTATTCCACACACGCTATTTCACCTGTATTCAGCTGCTTGTGTCTGTCGTGGCATCCCAGGCCTTGTTGGGGAGGTGCTGGGATGGATGGTCTGTGTCCCTGTGAGGCTGGAGCAGTTTCATGCTGAGTTGTAACTTTAGCAGAGGAAAAACTCAGGGGAGTTTTGCTACTTGCTTAGGAAGTGCTTATTTCCAGCGCTCTCCAGGATCAGTTAATTATCACTGGAAAAAAAGAAAAAAAAATTATTGCTCAGATCTTATAATTAGGCAGCCTACCGAGACTCTGCTGCTGGGAGGGCAGCAGAAAGCAAAACGTTCTTTGTGAAAGGTTTCTTGAGTGTGTGTGTGAATAGAGCTGCCCGGGCAGAGGGCTGGCATCGGTGCTTGCGCATTACCAGGGAGCTGCTGCACGTAGGCGGCTTAAAAGACCCTGTAAAATAATGAAAAAAACAAAGTCAAGAAAATAAAACCTCCTGCTATCCTTGTAGAATTGGGTCCCATATCGTTACAATCTGCTTGTGGGGCTACAGCTGCCTTTAGGACAAATTGTTAGTTCATCTTTGCAGGACCTGTCTTTGTATCCTGCTTGAACGGTCCCTGGGCCATGGGGTCCAGGGCACTACTGCAGAGTGGCTGCTGCTAATTATAACACAGTAAGGAGTTTACCCACTCTGATCCAGCTAAAGGCTGGCATGGACATTATCAGCCTCCGATCTGCCCCGAGATTAGATGGATCAAACTCCCACAAGAAAAGGCCGGGCTCTGAAGTGGAGACTTGATCCCGAATGGACGGGAGCGGGGGCTCTGATTCAGAACAGGGGTTTGGGCTCTGCCCTGGCAAACTTGGCTGTAGGGTCAGGATCTGCACAGGGGCAGGAGCTGGAGCCGAGGAACACACGTCAAAGCCACCGTGTCCAGAGTGTTCTCATTTCCTTTGCTCTCCGAGTTCTAATTTGTTCCACATTGCAGCTCCGGGGCGGCCTCTCCCTCCGCTCACAGCATCCAGGCTGCGGTCGTTGCCATTAGACAGAGGCTGTGACTCAAGTGGTTTTCATCCAAAAAAACCCTGGAATAAAAAAAAAAAAACAAACAAAAAAAAAGGAAAATTTTTCAAATAGAGACCTGGGCAAACAGCCTTTCTGGTTGCCATTCTATATAGCTGAAATCTCAGCGCCCATCTTTGCAGAGCTGCGTCTGCACCAGGACAAGCCCCAGGGAGATTCCAGAAGATTAAAAAGTGTTTTAATAGTGTTGCTGCTCTTTCCAAAAAGGACTAAGATGACCTGGTGGCTACAGGTTGATTGGCTTGATAGCATCCCCCCAGGGGAGAAGATGGAGAAACCTGGCTCAGGCTTTAATTGATTAAAGACTTCAGCACCAGGAATACATTCCTGCCATCCAACATGGCTATATGGAAAATAACTCCTGGCAAGTAGAAATGATTTGAGTCTCCAGCATGAGAGGTGACTCTCTGGCTGTAATACACTTTTGTGAAGCATTTGAGTTATGTGAGGTGATATTCTTGTAAAAATCTGCACTTGCCAGTATTAAAAAAGTCAGTCCAGTCCAGTATTTAGAGCTGACATTATACAGTGTCAAGAAAGCTGGTATTAAATAAACCTGATTCATTTCAGAGGCAGTTATCAGAGGAGATTATCACTGCTGGACACTGCTAACATGCCCTCGCTGTTTCAGGGCTTTTACCATTAATCTGGAGGGAGCTAGAAATAATTTCTGGAAGAACCTGGGGCTGACCCAGAGCAGCACAGTGTTAATAGCTTGGACAAACCCAAGCTGTAAACTGGGTAAAAGAAACACCTCCTAACTGGAGCTGCATGGAAAATGGAAATCTTTTTGCGCCCAAAAATAACAACCGGGGTTGTACATGTTTTCCTGCCCCTAATCTGGGTGATAAGTTTTTGGTGGATGCTGGGAGAGGCAGCACAGGGGCTCACGGGCTCTGTCCTCCAGCAGGAGCTGCCTGGGGGGCAGCTCCGTGTCTGTCCTGGTTTCTGTGCTGGAGAATTGGAAATTTGCAGGGTAATGGGAAGTGTTGCTCAGGAAAAAAAGAGCCATTATTTGCATTTTTGATCAGGGCACTCTCAGAAGAGAATTTGGGCTTACGACAGCCAAGCTCAACCATCTTGGCAAAGGAGGTGTGGGAACCAAGGGGCTGCAGAAAATGTCTTGCAGCAAGAGACGAGATGGACATCCAGTTAATGTAGGCATAAATCAAATCAAAGAGGAGTGAGGCGGGGGGGCTTGACTGAGGATCTAAATACTCTCACAGAGGAGAAAATACATGGTAGCCAAAAGCTCGTTAATTGAGCAGAGGAAAGCATGACAAGAATCAATGTCTGGCAGCTGAAGGCAGACACATTGGAAATAAGGCATAAATATTTAACCGGCGGGAGCGATTAATCACTGGAAGGAGCGTGGAGCAGCAGAGGTGGGTTCAGCATCTCTTTGCCTTTCACATCACGACCCATCACCCTGTGGGATGTTTCCTCCCATAGCCCCAGCGCTGGGCCAGCAAGAGGGGCTGGATTGAACCCACACCCAGGCCCTGATTAAGTGATTTAATTAGCTGGCGTGGTTGTCTTTAATCATGGCAGAGCCACGGAAAAGAGTATCTCTTGTGCCCTGCCAGCTCTTTCTGAGGAGCACCCGTGAAACCACCACAGGCACTTTGCAGCTGCCTCATTTCTCTTTTGGTTACCAGTGGTTGTGTTCTCAGGGATCTGTGGTGGGAGGGAGATGGGATGGTGATTGGTGCCCATCCTCAATGTGCAGAAAAAATAGGCTGAGATTCAAGAAAAACAAACCTCAATGAGCATCCTCGTGTGCTGTAGCTGCTGGGGGAAGGAGCTGGTCCAGGACTTGTCGTCCACCCATGGGTGAGAAGGTCTCCAGCCTGGCATCCTCGGGGACATCTGTGTTTGAGAGAAGGAGATTAATGTCACAGGGTTGTTGCCAGTCCCATCTCCTCCCTTTCACCTTTCCTTTCCAGTAATCTTTCTTTCCCTATAGCTGTTCTCTCCCTGTCTCTTTGGGTGGGGTTGGTGGCCATCACCATGGCTGGGTTTGCTCTGTCTCCCCCCACAAAGCTGCCATGTTCCTGCTGTGATGGGTCCTGAGCTTGTGGCCAGGCTGGTCTTCCCCATCGATAGTGAAAGGAACATGTGTCACCAGCCACACATCCCCCAGGGGTGACATGTCCTCCTCATCCCAGACATCAGCAGCTCTCACCTGCAGCGAGCTGCTTGGGCTGCTTGATTTGAGGCAGGGGGAATACAGTGGGATACGGAGCTATAAGGGATATATTTGGCTCAGTAACCTGCATGCAAATGTGATGCACATTGGGAGTGGAGTTGCAGCATCTCCAAACCCTCCAGAGCCACCACACTGCAAGCAGCCAATATCTGTGAGCAGCTCAGGACCGCTCCTCCTCTTCCTCTTGCAGAGACACGACAGACACCCGCTCAGGACAGACACCCACTCAGGACGATGCATGATAGGGAGGAAGGCCTGCGTTGAGGAAGATGATGAATGGAAGGAGAAAAGGCACGTGAGAAGGATGGCAAGGTAAGGGGAGGCTTTGCATGGGCACTGGGTTGGGGCAGCAGGAAGAAGCTGCTCGCCTGTGGTGGGAGCAGGAACCTCGAGGCCCACAGGAAAGTCCCTGGTGGTTGCAGAGTCGGTTGTGGTGATGGAAGGACATGTGGTGGCCATGTGAATACCAAAAGCGTTTGTCATAGCTCTGCAAAACAAATACAGACAGTGCTGGCCAGGGGAAATAGCAGGTTTTGGTGTGGTGAGGAGATGGTGGGTACCTGATAGGGATCCCGCCGGGAGGCAATCACAGGCTTTTGGGTAATTACCCTGTAGTTGTTAGCAGAGATATCACTGCATGCTGAAGAAGGAGACTCTCTGGAAAGTCTAGGTCATTCCTCCATAGCTGCAGGCGTGTCCTCCAGTGACACAGCTGGGGAACAGGGCTGCCTGTGGCGAGGAAAGGGCTTGCTCAGGCTGGGCATGTCCAGGAGCACATGTCCCACTGACCTGCAGGAAGACATGCCCAAGCAGTTAACACCCTTGACAGCTTGTCCCTGGGTAGCTGGAGCATCCCTGGCCTCACAGCAGAACCTGACAGCATCACACATACCAGAGTTTTCTCTGTAGCCTCCTTGGAAGTGCTGGTGCCCAGCGTGCCCGAGCGCACGGATGCAGGAAGAGCCAATCTCATTATCATCTTATTGCATCCATTCGAGTCCTTGTGGGATTAAGACTGTGTGTTACGCTGTCTTCAGGAGAAGGCTGGGATTTCTCAGGTGACCTGGGCTGGTCAAATCACAGCAGCATTGCTCCAGATGTTGAAAAAACTGGGGTGACCAGCTGGAAGCGTCTCCTGATCCAGGCTTCTTATTTTTGCCCCATGAAATGCCTTCACCCAGGAACTCTGCAGAAGCTGCGCAGGAAAATAGCTGAGCTATAAATAACATATTCAAAGCCAGGCAGGGACCTGGAAAAAGCGAGGATGTTGTCTCTGTCTCTGATGTGGGCTTGGAGGAACGATTTCACCACCAGCAGACGTTAAAAGGTTTCCTTTTGTGCTGGAGGTAGTTCAGGGCAGAGGAGATTAAATCTGCAAACTGAAAACAGTGATTTGATGACGAAGTTTTGTCTTTTGCATCCTTGATGGCGAGGTCTCGCAGGGACGCGGGGGTAGTTTTTCTTCTGGCCGATGGTAATGAGGGCTGGCTAACAGCCTGGGGAGGCTGTTCTTGAACCTGACTGTCTGCCAGTGCCCTGACCTGCTCCCCAGGTCGGGTCCGCCCCGGCACTCCCTGGAGATGTCACACAGCAGACACTAAGGGATGTCCCCAGTGGGAGCAGCAGCTCTGGGCTCAGCTGGAGGAGGAACAGCAGCATGGGACTCGTAGCTCTAACCCCATCCCTGCCTTAGTTTCCCCAGTTACAAGGGGGAAGCAGAAGCAGCTTTCCCCAAACCCAGCAAGTTGCAGTGAAGCTCTTGGGGCCAGTACTCGGCTGGCTAAGCTCTGCTTTCCAGGCTGATCGCTAAGCCTGGTTTTAGTGAGCCAGGCAGCAGAGATGAGCCAGGGCCAGAGGGCTACCAGCTCCTCTCCTTGCCCTGCAGCACCCAGCTGGCCACTGTGTCCTTGCTTTCTGAGCCAGTGTGTTGGGAAGGACAAATCCCAGTGTTTTCAGAGTCTTCATAGGGCTGAGGAAAGGGGTGACTTGGGGTGCAGCAGGATTGCACAGCTCCCAGGCGTGTCCTGGAGCCTCAGGGCTCACTGGTGCCTCAGTTTCCCCATCTGCAGAATCCAGATGTTCTCCAGTCCTGGGATGAGGAGGTGCACACCCTGCAGAAATCCTCCGTGCACAGCAAGGAGGGTGTTTCTGGGTTAGAAGGTGACCTCTTCCATTAACAGCAGGGACGCTTTTTCTTCCTGAATTAGATGGTGGTTTGGAGGCTTTCCAGAGCCGACATCACTCTGCCTGATAGCATGGGGTTTGCTCCAGCAGGGAGATGGGTTTGCAGCTGCTGAAAGCTGCTGCCCCCCGTGTCTCCCTGGTCATGCACGGCTGGATCATCCACTGCTGCATCAAACACTCCGAGAGCTGTGGATGGGACATTTTGGGAGCCCTCTTTGTGTGCACCAAGTCCTTGCCTGTGCCTGTTTCTTGCACACAGGCTGCACATTGCAGATCTGGAGGTGAGGGAAATCCCCGTCCTGTCCAGATCAGAAACACTCAAATTCTCCTTCCAGACCTTTGGTGGTGCAGCCACCATGGTGGCATTATCAGTGCCATGCAAGCACTGGGTGTTTGTGCATCCAGGATGTGATCTCAAAGCTGGCTACAGATGCCATCTGCCAGGACCACTATCTGCCTAAAGCCAGAAGAGGTTTCCAGCCTATTCCTGGGTACCAAGGTGCACCAGGAGATGTTGCACGGCCATGGCCACCTCTCCTCTGGTCACTGCCCACCCGGAGCAGCCCTGCCCTGGCTAATGTGACAATGGCAGCCTTGTCAGCAATGCCACCATGTGCTTTAACGTCCTCTGCAAACTAACAACAGCCAAGAGATTTGCCAGAGTCAGGACATTTTTAGAAAGGCTAATTAAAGCCCATTTTCACCCTGTGCCTCTTGGTGAGCAAAAGCATTTAGCGGTGACCTCAGAGTGATTGAATCTGCACTTGAGCTTTCTGTTTCACCTCTAAAAAAATGGGATTGCTCCATAAACTCGTTAGTGAAAGTAACTCCTGATGTCTTGGCTCCTGACCAGGATAGGCCCCGCCAAGTCCTGCTGGGCTCTGCTCTCCTCCCACTGCAATTTGCTTGGGCAAGGGGGACCTCTTAGTACACACAATGGAGAAATTTAGTGTTGCTCCAGGTTGTTTTCAGGGAAAAAAATCCATCCTGGGGTGACTCTGCTGATGCCCGGGAGCCCATCTGAGCTTAGCCAATGATGTTTTGGGTTGCATAAGGGAAATGACCCTCCCCTGCTGCTGTCCCTTTCCACCTTGGAGGTGACAGTGACTCCTCCATGGCCACCAGCTGCTTCCTGCTTGCTCTTCCCTGCTGCACATCTGGCCTCCAAACCACTGACCTTCCCCTTTTTTCCTCTTGCCTGCCCAGCTGTGCCTCACGATGACCTCGCGTGCGATGTTCTATGGGTCCTCCTCCACCATGGCTCCACCATCCAAGAACCGGTTGAAGCGCCAGAGCCGGATTTTCTCCCAGGTCTTGTACCGGACTCTGAGCTACAAGGACCGGAGCTCAGCCTCCACTTCCCCAGCAGCTGGGGAGGATGACCCGGCCGAGCTCTCCACCCAGCTCTCAGCCCCAGGAGTCCTGAAGATCTTTGGGGGCAACATCTGTGCGGGCACCAACTACAAGAGCGTGCTGGCGACGGGCAGCTCAGGAGCACGGGAGCTGGTGAAGGAAGCCCTGGAGCGCTACGGGCTGAGCCAGCTGAGTGCTGGGCAATACGCCCTCTGCGATGTCATCGGGAGGTTCGAGGGCCCCGAGAAGCGTTGGCAGACAGAGGGGCTGAGGGTCCTGGGTGACCATGAGAAGCCGCTGCTCATCCAGGACCTCTGGAAGCCCAGGGAGGGCTTCTCACGGCGGCTGGAGCTGCGCAAGAGAGCGGAGGTGGAGGAGCTGGCTGCCAAAGATGTGGACACCACCACTGCAGGTCAGAGCTGGGTGTGGGGCAGGGAAAGGGTCCAGGGGGCTGCGACCCCCTCCTCAAGCTGTCTGAGGGAGATGCACCCCACGCCAAAAGCTTTTACACGTGTTTTGGGCACCGGGGGTGGTGCAAATGGGACAGTAGCCACAATTTAGCTGCAAGGCTCCTGGGTAGAGTTGGTATTCAGTGCTGTCCTGAGCAAGCTGGAGCACATGGGTACAAGCTGGAGCATAGGAGGTTTTGGGTAGACATAAGGAAAAACTTTTTCACAGTGAGGGTGACAGACACTGGAACAGGCTGCCCAGGGAGGTTGTGGAGTCTCCTTCTCTGGAAACATTCAAAACCTGCCTGGACACGTTCCTGTGTGACCTGCTCTAGTAGGAGGGTTGGACTAGATGATCTTTCAAGGTCCCTTCCAACCCCTAACATTCTGTGATTCCTGCATAAATTTGGTACCTGCTGCCTCAAATATTCACCCCAGCCAATCTAGGGGTTCCAACCAAATCCCCACTTGTGGCTGGCAAGACCATCAGTGTTGCCCACTCTTTCCCATCACTGTGAACCAGCATCATGGTGTCTGTCCCACACTTTGGCACTGGGCAGAGCATTACACCACCTTCCTGCACCCTCCTCTCCCCGTGGGCATCCCCCATGCAAATCTACAGGAACAATTAAGCAAAATGAAAAGCTAATGAGGAGAGAGCAATGTAGGGCAGGAGAGTCCCCCCACTCCCCCTGAAGGTGCTGATCAAGTCCAGGGCTGGCAGGAGGAGATAAGTGCATCATTAGGAACCAGCAGGTTAATAAGTGACCCCAGCACAGAGTAATGAAGTTTTCCTCCTCCCACCCTCAGATAAAAGCCCCCGTGAGGATGAGGATGGAAAGATTTAAAACCACATTTTTAATTGCATGATGCCCTTAGTGGGTCTGACCTGCTGATGGAAGGGTCTGGATCAGGCTCTGGAGGTGTTGACCAGAGGGTTTTGCTGGGCTGGGCACCAAGTGGTTCCTCACACCTGTAAGAGAAGGTTGTGATTGTCAGAAATAACCTAATGATGATGTAAGATTACTCCAGGCACTCAGCAAATGAAAGCCAAGGTTCCCCCCACCAGCAGTGGAACAAATGGCCTGACCTCTTCAATGCCAGCAGAGACAGGGCTCCTTTCCCATCTGCTCTAACAAGAGCTGGAAAGAGCCCAGGCACATGGCCTGAAGGAAACCAGCCATGGGCATTGCAAGGAAGAGCAGATGCTGCTGGTGTCCCACCAGCTGTAATCTGCAGTTATGATTTTTGCCTGGGTGCCCCAAAATACGTGTGGGGTTTGCAGCTTTAGGTGTTGTGGGCAGGTCCCCATGATTGTGGGGAGCTGAGGATGAGCTCACCTCCTGCCGTGAGATGGGGAGGATGAAGGAGCAGTGGAAAGCAGCCCCCAACCCTCATATTAATGCTGTGCAGGGTGGTCCACTGGCACCTGATTGTGAGCCAGGGCTCCCTCCAACCCTCGCTGTGCCCAGTCCCTGTGTCTGCTCAGGGAGGGGATGCTACAGGATCGGTCCCATCTCCCTGCACGTGTGATCCGAATGGAGAGAAAGGGACTCGGGCCAGGGAGGGAGCTGCAAAGGTGGAAGATCTGCTCTTCTCTTTGGCTGTTTCTCCAGCCAGGATCAGAGAGCTGTTAAGCACTTTGGGTGACTAAAAACAGCTTCTTTTGAGCAGAGGAAAGGGCAAGAGCCAAGCACAACGGTTACAGCACATGCTGGGGAGGCCACGTGGCAGCTCCCTGCCCGAGCCCAAGGTCACACCAACTCTCAGCCTCAAATTCTCCCCCTTGGACACAGAAGGCAGCATTCCCACCTCTGACCTGGATCCTGGATGGGCTGGGGAGCAGCTGGCTCCAGGTTGCCTGGCCTGGGAGCGGGCAGCACCGGGCTGGCCTGGGCTCAGCATCCTTTGGTGATTTCCGATGGAGGGGCAGTTCCTGATGGGATGGTGAGCCCTGGAGCTGGCAATGAGCCCATTACACTTTCAATGTAGATATCACTTCATTTGTTGCAGTGCTCCTGGGTGGGGTGGTGGAAATTCTCCATTTTTTTTAACCTTTGGGCATTTTCCCTAGCTGACTAAGCTCTTCCGAGACAGAAAACCTACACCCACGTTTGTTTAGGCTGTGTGCTCTGCAGGCTACACAGCCCTTATTTATTTTACCTGTTAAAGTCTCACTCCTGTAGCCTTTCTTTCATTGGCACCAGGGGCTCTGTCATCAGTCTCACCCCATGCTGGTGGCACTGCTTGAGGGGATGCTACAGGGCTGGCACCACACTTTCCCACCCTATCAACAAGCTGCCAAGGATGGATGGGAGTGATGTAGCATAGTTGAAGATGCTTTCCCCTCAGCCAGCACTCCCCAAAAGACACAGAACTCCTGGTGTGATGGGGACTGACTGAATGCCCTCCACCAGGGTCACCCTTGCCACCAGCCTCCAGCTGGCAGAGGTCCCCTTGCCAAGCAGCAGCTGCCTGCCCAGGGGCATGGGGAACTGGTGTGGAAAATGCAGCATCTGTGCAAGAAGTTGAGGGACTTTGGGCTTGGGGCTCCCCAGGAAAAAAACAAACAACAAAACCAGCCCCAAACTGGGAAAACCAAAACAAAAACCAACCAAAAACCAGGGATGCTGCAAAGCAAAATCCCCAGGGAAATACCTGCAGGGCTCTTCCTCACGCTGGAGAGGCAGGGCTGGGACCACTGGTGCCAGGCAGGCTGGTGCAGCACTGCCTGCCCTGCTGCTGAGCTGGTGGCTGAGGGAAAGGCTCCACACCCATCCCTGACCTGTTAGCAAATAGCTTAAGAGTTTTATCTGCTCAGTTACCCATTATCCTAATTAGTTTATTAGCTGCTTCCCCTTGGAGAGGAAGGTGCTCGCTCTTCAAGCCACTAATGAGCAGCACAGGTAGAACATCTCTGCAGTAACGAGGCTGACACCCTCTCTCTCTGCTACCCCCCCATAGCCCTGCTCCTTTTGGTGTTAGGGAGCATGCAGAGAAAACACCCACAAACTGGAGGGTGCTGGGACAGAGGAGCAGAACTTGGTATCTTTATGACATTCATCCTCCAAACCAGCCCCGTTTTGCACCATGTCCTGAGCTCGCTGAGGCTTTCCCAGGAGGCTGAATCGTGTGCACATCTCAAGAAACTTAGGAGTTAAGCCTGTTATCTTAAAAGATACTCTGCCTGGTACCTCTGAGGATCTGGCTTTGATATACCTCAGCATGACTGCATCCAGGGAGGACTCCCTGCAGGGGCTGTATAGCAATTACATTAAGAAGGACTCGCCCAGCATTAGCTCCTTCTGGGTAAATTCAAAGCGTTTCTTCTTCCCTGGGACCCATGGAGTTATTTGTTGACCGATTTATTTCTTAGCCAGGAAAAGGGAACTTCTTTCCTAGGCTGAAAAAGAGGCAGATTCCAGCCAAGATCCCGGGCACCACAACCAGCAGGTTTAGTGGCAGCAGCTTGGTGGGTGCTGGTCGGGGGGTGAACGGTGCCCCTGCCCAGGCTTCCCAGCTCTCCCTAAGGGATGGGATGAAATCCTGACCCATTCCCATCCATATCACCATGGGGCTTCAGCAGCTGCTGGCTCTGCCCGAGCCACACTGAGCTGGAGATGCTCACACAGCATTTTGGGTGGGATAACCTGCTCGGGAGGAGGAAACGGTACCAGAGGCTAGAAAAACCTAACGCAGTTTATGGAGGGACTTTGTTATGCTCAGGAAAAGAGCTGTGTTTATCTTTCCAGTGCAGCTCCGGGGTTAGTGGGGAGCCTGTGACGGGGGCTCTATCAGCAGTAAAAAAGCAGCTTTTTCCTACACAAAATAAATACAGAAGCTTCCTTTCCCCTAGATAAGGGACCGGTGATGACATGGCTCTGCAGGCAGTGGGACCCCAGTCCAGGCAGCCCCTGCTCCATCCCAGTGCAATGAGCTCCAGCAATAGCTGTTCCCTAGGATCTGGTCCCTCTTCTCTGCTCCCACAGGCCAGGCTGGGACCTGCATCACCCCAACCGTCCTTCATCCCTTTGGCCCATTTCCATGTTGTGGGCTGGGGACAGGGCTCTGGGGTGAGCCAAGGCCTCCTGCTGACACATTTGGGGTGGCCTTTGGCATCCTGAGTGGCATGGCCTGGGCCGTGCTCCTGCCTGGGCAGGCTTTTTGCACCCCCAGGATTTCACGTCTGCGAGATGCAGGCGTCCTGTGCTGTGCCACTGGCTGTGATGGAGACATGAGCAGGGCCCATTGCCTTTTTAAGAAGGATACAGGGCACTGGACCACTCAGGGTGGCTTGGCCATGACTTGCCCTAATCCCAAGGCATGTAAACATCAGGGGCTATTTTCTCCAACTCCCACCCCCCTCCCCATCTCTTTCATTTTCCCAGCAAGGGAACACAGGATTTAAAACAAACAAACAAAAAAATGTATTTCAGAACCGGCAGCCCATTCCTCACCAAATAAGGCAGATGACATTTTCGTTCGGGTCTGAGCTTGTGGGTGTCCCTTTAAGCAGCCTCGGGCACTGGGCTCTCTGCTGTCCCCAAACCCTGCCGGCTGTCCTCAAATCCCTTTGTCCGAAGCCTTCTCTCTGCTCTGCCAAGCCGTGAGAGGGGCTCTGGCATCTCACTGCACCGACATCGCTGCAGTCCTGCTCCTGCAAGCAAAGCCTTTAGGGTTATTTTTTTCCCCTGAATGCCAGCGACCTGCTCCCAGGAGGCTGCCCACCCAAGGTATGAGCATCACCCATCAGACCCGCAACTTATTTCTCCTGCAGAACTCGAGCCATGCTTGCAGCAGGGAGAGTCCTGTAGAGACCCTCCCACCCCCGGGGTTGGGGGTGCCACACAAGGGGCTGCTTTTGCAGCTCGGCCAGGCCTATTCACTCACTTGGGCTCCCATTTGTCTTGCAGGCAGCTCTGCCCGAATTGATGCTTGGGAGAAGTTAATCAGAGCTTGCTCCTGCTGCAGGCAGCCTCTGCTGCAGCTCGCAGCTCCCATGCCTGGCTGATGCTCAGGGGGACTGGGGGGGGGTGTCCCTGCAGCTCCTGCTTGCTGCTGGCCAGGGAGTGCTGAACGTCCAAAAGCAGCATCCAGGCTCTGTTTTTTCTGTAAAGATTGAGCTAAATTAGTTTGTAGCAGAGATTTCCTCCCCATCCCCTCTCCAGCCCTGGCAGTGTGGGCCAGGTTGGGGATGCTGAGGATGCTGGACTCAGCCTGGTTGCTCACAGTCAGTGGGGTTTGGGGGCCAGGGAGGGCTGGGACACCCCCTTTTTGGCAATGACGTTGGTGTCACCCTTCGAGAAGGGCAAAGCACCAGGGGACATCAGCCCAGGGAGGGTGCGTGGTCCTTGGGGGTGGCTTTCACCTTTTCCATTCCCACTCCCGCGTTGCAGCATCCCTCCAGATGCCACTGCGTGGTGGTGGTGGGGTGTCCCGCAGAGGCTGGCTTGGGGAACTGAACATTACTCTCCTCTCCCCTCCACCCTCCCTCCCTCTCTCCATCCCCTCCATCCCCGCAGGCATCAACGCCCAGGCGCGGAAGCTGCAGCGGCACCGGGCGCGGGGGGCCCGGCGGCCGGCGGCGGGGGGTGAGCGGCGGGGTCCCNGTAAGGGGGTGGGGGTGGTGGGGAAGAGCATCCTTTAGAAAAGGAGCGGGGCCAGCTTGGGACTTTGCAGCCTTGTCCCTAGGTGTGACACGACACCCCCTCCAGCCTGTCGCCAAGTACGGGGGGTGCGGAGGCAGGAGCCGAGACCCCCGGTCGAAGCCCCAGGAAGCTCCGGAGGGAGGCAGGAGAGCCCCCGGAGCAGCATCCCTGCCCTGGCATAAGGAGGCCCGAGTTTAGGGGTGATGGCCGAGCTGCCCCCTTCCCCTCCGGCTGCTTCGTTAGTGTCAAAAGTAATGAGGGGCTGCCAGGAGACAGCACATCTGGGAGACCCTGCACCCCAGCGCTGGAGGTGCTTGGGGAACTGGGAAGGAACGGGATGGCTCCTGTAGTTAGCGGCTACTTTGTCCCCATTAAGAATCTGGCTGTTCCCATCTTTCTGGCAGGGTGACACTGGCACTGCAGCCCTCACCTGGCTGCAGCCATCCTGTTAGTACAGCTGGGGAAACTGAGGCACAGGGTAGTGATTTGAGCTGCCATGGGGTGTGTGGGAAGGCTGGGGGAGAAGGCAGGGCAGGGAGAGGCTGCTCTGACCGGGGTCCCACCATCATCCAGGAGGATGGAGGCATCGCTGCAGTCTGGGGGGAGAAGGTGGGAAGGAAAAGCAGCTGTGGGAAAGGAGAGGTGAGAGGTGGAGGGAGGGCTCCTTCTTCCCAAAGCACCCCCGTTTGCTGCATGCCCAAAGTTACTGTGCCCGTTTATTAGCGTGCCCAAAGCAGTGACTGCTCTGTCCTGCTTGGCAGAGAGAAAAATAGAGAAACATGGCTGCAAAGGTGCAG
>VYZX01023850.1:271280-294455 GCA_013401335.1 Brachypteracias leptosomus | reverse complement strand
CTTCGTTAGTGTCAAAAGTAATGAGGGGCTGCCAGGAGACAGCACATCTGGGAGACCCTGCACCCCAGCGCTGGAGGTGCTTGGGGAACTGGGAAGGAACGGGATGGCTCCTGTAGTTAGCGGCTACTTTGTCCCCATTAAGAATCTGGCTGTTCCCATCTTTCTGGCAGGGTGACACTGGCACTGCAGCCCTCACCTGGCTGCAGCCATCCTGTTAGTACAGCTGGGGAAACTGAGGCACAGGGTAGTGATTTGAGCTGCCATGGGGTGTGTGGGAAGGCTGGGGGAGAAGGCAGGGCAGGGAGAGGCTGCTCTGACCGGGGTCCCACCATCATCCAGGAGGATGGAGGCATCGCTGCAGTCTGGGGGGAGAAGGTGGGAAGGAAAAGCAGCTGTGGGAAAGGAGAGGTGAGAGGTGGAGGGAGGGCTCCTTCTTCCCAAAGCACCCCCGTTTGCTGCATGCCCAAAGTTACTGTGCCCGTTTATTAGCGTGCCCAAAGCAGTGACTGCTCTGTCCTGCTTGGCAGAGAGAAAAATNTGGGTGGCTGGGGATGGCGGGAGGCTGCAGCACCCACCGCACTGCAGGGAGCAGGGTCCCTTCTCACCCCCCTCTCCGGTTCATGCTGTGTCTCCCGGCTTGACAGGACAGCTTGGTTTACCTGCTGAACCGTGAGCAGCACACGGTGGGCCAGAGGACGCAGGCGAGCAAGCCCAGCATCAGCCTGTCAGCCCCCGACATCCTGCCCCTGCACTGCACCATCAGGAAGCTCCGACCTTCCCGGCATCGCTCAGAGGAGAAGCTGGTGCTGGAGCCCATCGCCGGCGCTGGCATCTCCGTCAACTTCGCCAAGGTGGCCCGGACGGTCGTGCTGCGGCACGGGGACCTCCTCTCCCTCGGTCTCTACTACCTGCTCCTCTACAAGGACCCCATGAAGGCGCAGCCGCTGCCGGCACAGACCCTGCTGAGGCTGCGAGCCCTGCACCCCGCTGTCCCCGAGGGTCCCCCTGTCTGCGGGGCCTGCGGCAGCCTGCTCAGGGAGAAGGACCATGCCACCAAAAAACGAGGACCCTCTGTTGGCCCCAGGACGCCCCGTAGGAAGCTGCTGCTGGAGTTCGAGCCCTCAGCTGAAGATGTGCTCCTGCGGCGCATCATGACCCTGATCGAGCCCGGGGGGGATGACCACAAGCTGACACCTGCCTTCCTGCTCTGCCTCTGCATCCAGCACTCGGCCACCAGCTTCGAGCCGGGTGACTTTGGGCAACTGCTGCTCAAAGTGGCCAAAATGATCCAGAGGACAGTGTGGGTCAGTCAGCTGTGGGATAAGGGTGGTGGGGTGGGGGTGTTGCTGGAGCTCCCTTCCCAGGGGCTTCCCCCAGCCTGGCTCCCAGCAGCAGTGAGTGCTGGTTGGGATGATGCTTCTTCTGCCCTGTCCTGCTGGTTTTCATTTTGCTTTCCCCTTCTCTCCCTGCCCAGGAGCGGACACGGGAGCTGGCTGAGAAGCAGTCCCAGCAGTAAGTGCAACCTGCTGCCCCTCCTTGTTGTGCCCTGAAAGGGGAAGAACTCAGCTTGGTTCTTCCTCCATGAGTGAGAGGAGTCCATGGCTGGCTGAAATTACCTTCCCAGCACACCGAGTTTTCCTGCTCAATCCCATGCATTTGGCTTTCTAATCCTTTCACCACAATGCTCCAAGGCCCCTGCTTGGGAATGTGTGGGGCTGGAAAAGCAGGCGAGCTTGGGAGGGAATAGGACCTGAAGCAGCTCTGGGGTCTTCTCCGATCCAGGACCTGGCCAAGGCTTTTCACATGTGGCTTCAGCATCCCTGAGGGAGGTAGTGGGGATGGACCCATTGCAGGGTCTCACCCTGTTCATGCTGAAGACCCTCCTAGTTGAGTGGGCACAGGGCTGGCATTGCATGTGTGCATCCAGGGATGGTGGCACAGGCTGTCCCAGGGTGAGGAGCACCACTTTGGGGCCATCACAGTGGCGTGTGGGGCTGGCTTCCCAGCCATTTCCAAAATCCAGGCTCCAAAGCAGCATCTGGAGAAACTGTTGGTGCTCGCTGTGAGCTCTCCTTCAGGACAAGCTCTGAGGATGCTTCCCAGGCCTTTGCTATAGCAGGAAAAAGCAGTTCAGCAGTTGAGAAACTTCCCAGATGCTTTTTATTTATTTTGCTTTATTTTTGAACAGCCCAGTGCGGGCGGGCTGGGTTTAACCGTCCAGAGCTGGCAGGAGCCACAAATACTTCTCAGGGAGAGCTGCTCTTCAGCCACGAGTATTTACTGCAGCTCAGCTGTATCAGGGGGGGATCTTCCCCAAAAGTGGCACTCCACAAAAGCCAGGTGGTCCTTGGCCAGCTTGGTCTCTGCAGGGTCCTCTTTGCCATCCCACAGAGCAAGAACCACCAGATTTTTGCTTGTAAAAGGTATTCCTAAGGGAAATGCTGGTTTTGGGGGTGGGTAAGGGGGTGCAAAAGCTCTCTGGCATTGCCCCAGGCTGGCAGTTTTCTCCCCAAAAGCTCGAGTGGGGATGCCAAGGAGCAGCAGCCGTAACACCAGCTGTGTTTCCCCAGCCAGGACCCTGCTGCCCTGTCCCGCTTCACCATCACGGACCTTCTCCCAGACCTTCAGCACATCCTCTTCTGGATGGCCAACGCCATCGAGGTCCTCTACTTTATCCAGCAGAAATCACCCACCTACATCCAGAGCATGGAGGAGGAGCTGGACGTCAGAGGTAGGGCTGGATGCAACACCTTCCTTGCTTCTCGGGCCAGAGAGACTTTGCTCTGCTAATCCCCAGCCACAAGTGGTGGTCAGTGCCCCCGAGATGCTCCTTTAACCCCTCGTAATCCTCCTGAGCAGGGATGTGTCCACGGTGCAGGCTGGGGTAATCTGTGGGAGGAGCAGCCTCTTGTTGTGCTGTGCTGCTGCTCATCTTCAGGGCCAGCTTGGGTTGTGTTTGCAGCCGAGGCTCCTCTTTCCACCATGGTAGCTCATGGGTGATGCCTCAGGGGTGACTTTCTGCCCCCCTGGCTGCTGTGTGGGTACCTGGGTTTGCAGGCAGCCCTGCAGGATTCTCACTGGTGAGCCTGTGTTAATGGCAGCAAAAATTAAAAGAGAGGAAAAAAAAAGGAAAAATATATTAAATCAGCTGCAGGAACCTTCTGGTCTATGCAGCGAGTGAAAATGTTCATGGGCTAGACAGGCCAGTGGAGGGATGGGGCAGAGGCCACCATGCTGTGCTACCAGTGGTGTTGAAAGCTATAGGAGATGGCAGGTGGGGGCTCTGGGGTGAGAGTAGCCTCTTTGACCCTGTTGGGGGGTTGCCAGGGTGGTGATTCCAGCCCAGGAGCACTAATAACCCCCACCTCAGGATGGTGACCAACTCTGGAGTCCTCAGCACAAGAAAGACATGGACCTATTGGAGTGGGTCTATAGGAGACCACAAAAATGATCTGAGGGCTGGAACTCCTCTGGTGTGAGGCCAGGCTGAGAGAGTTGGGGTTGTTCATCCTGGAAAAGAGAATGCTCCAGGGAAAACTTCTTGTGGCCTTTCAGTACTTAAAGGGGACCTACAAGAAAGATGGGGGCAGGAGAAATGTTTTATACCAAGGGTGGTGAGAGCCTGTGCCAGGTTGCCCAGAGAGGTGGTTGATGCCCCATCCCTGGAACCATTGCAGGTGAGGTTGGCCGGGGCTCTGAGCAACCTGCTCTAGTTGCAGATGTCCCTGCTCAGGGGGTTGGACTAGATGGCCTTGAAAGGTCTTTTCCCACCCAAACCAGTCTATAGTTCTATGATTCTATTCTATGATTTGGAGAGAGGTGAATTTGGCCCACCTTGTTGCTGCAGATTTACTCCCTCCTCCTCCTCCTCCTCTCCACTCCACAGGCTCCAAGGAGTCTCTGTTCTCCTCGACCATCACAGCCAGCGAGGAGGCGATGACGCTGCTGGAGGAGGTGATCATGTACACCTTCCAGCAGTGCGTCTACTACATCTCCAAGGTACTGTGCTGCCAGCTCTCTTCTTCCTCAGGCCAACACCAAACTCAGCAACATCCCCTCAGCATACCTTCATCTTTTATTCTTCATCTGTTTGCTGTTCTCCATCTCAAATCAGCCAAGGGGGAACACAGCACTGAGAGAGCTCAGCAGCTGCCCCAACAAGAACTCTCTCCAAACTGACCAGCTCCTTGTTTCTTCTCCCAAACTGGTCAGTTCCTGGTTGATATAGCTCTAGCCTCACCCACCACCCCAACCATGGTCACCTAGGAGCAGTTGGGGCCTCACACAGGTGGGCCAGGTTCTGTCTGAGGGGCCTGAAACACCTTGGGGAACAAAACATGTTGCTGGGTTGTGACTCATCCATAGGTCAACTCCAACTTGGGGCCCACAGCCCAGGCCCCAGCACTTAGGTACATGCTCCCTGGGCTGGGTGGCAGCATCCCATGGAGCCAACCCGAGCATCCTGAGCCACTCTTGGGCTGAGCAGGGAGGGGGAGTTAAGCTTTTACTCTTGGCAGCTGCCCCACACTGAGGTGTTTTCCTTTGGGCTGAAACTCCCCTATTTTTGGTCGCAGCCCAGGAGCAGTGTTGGATTACTGCAGCACGTTTCCCTGCCTGCACTGCAGCGGCTCAGGGGAGGCGTTTGGGGAGAGCTGCTTGGCTCCGGCCAGCCTGGCAATAATGGTGCGATTCAGGGCGTGATGGAAAGGGGCCCCTGGACCGTCGCCGCTGGACTGGGCGGCACTGGGAGCAGGGAACAGAGCAGGCAGTGTCAGGCAGGAGAAAGGCTGCTGTGTGTGCTGGTGTCGGGACGCAGGGCTTGCTCAGCACCCTCACCTCCTCCCTACCCTCGGCAGAGGTGGGTGCTCGGTGCTGCTCTCCCATTTAAGCACCAGGGAAAGGTTGTCCCTATCAGTCCCTGTTTTTCTCTCACCCTCACGCTCAGCTGGTCGGCTGCTGCCCTGGTTCAGGTCAGTTTTCAGGTCCCTTTAGCTGAGCTGTCCCACGCCGTCACCTCCAGCTGCTAAAGGAGACAGATACGTTCATTTTTATTCTTTTTTAAACACTTGTGTAACACCAGTGAGGGGTTAAGCAGGATCAGCCCCTTGCCGGAGCAGCACCAGCAGGGTTTGCTCGGCTTGTGGAGGTGATGGGGTCAGAAGGGTTTGGTTCATGCAAGAAACAAGAAGAAATGAGATGGGTCTGCTGTGAACTTGCTGCTGTCTCTGCAGTGTCTCTACGTGTCACTCCCTGCCCTGCTGGAGTGCAACCCCTTCCAGAACGAGTGCCGGGAGAGCTGGCGGGCGGCCCCACCGCTGCCCGAGGAGCTCCGCAGGGTCGTGCTCATCTACCAGGCAGTGCTGGACCTGCTCCGCCAGTACGAAGTGCACCCCGAGATCACCTCCCAGATGTTCGCCTACCTCTTCTTCTTCTCCAACACCCTGCTCTTCAACCAGCTCCTGGATAAGGGTCAGTCTTCCTTAACACCCAATCTGGACTGGGTAACCTGTAGGGGACCAACCCTTTGGGAGACCCTCCAGTCCATCCCAGTGCCACCTCAGCAGGGATAGGATAGTGGGGGCTTCAAGCAGCTTGAGGAGGCTGGAGACAGGCAGCACTGTAATGGGGAGGCCAAGCACGGACCCAGCTGCTGTCTCCTGAGCCCCCATGCCCAGGAGATGTTTGACACCACAAGTGCCCCATCCTCACTGCTTGCAAGAGCACTGCCCTTCAGAGCCTGGGAGCAATTTGGAGGGACAGATTATTATTAAATTGCAGCCTGCTTTGTAAATGATATGCTCATTAGCCCTCGTTAACACAGCAGCCCCATTACCTGCTGTCAGTGCTAGGTGAGGTCCAGCCACCACCAGGAGTTACACTTATTGGATGCTGAGGTCATTAACCCAGATTTACTTTGCTGCCCTGGGGCAGGGGCTGGGCTCTGGCTGGGGGCACTGGGGGGCTGTCCCCTGGCATGTCCTGATGGATGCTCTGCCTCCACAGGCTCCTCTCTTGGCTGCTTCCACTGGTCGCAGGGGGTGAAGCTGCGGGCCAGCGTCCGGCTGCTCCTGGAGTGGTTGTGCAGCGCTGGCTTCGAGCAGCTCGCCCAGCAGTTCTTCGCCAAACTCGCCAGCGTGGCCAACTTGCTGGCCATGCCTGGCTCCCAGCTGGTCCAGGTGAGACCAGGGGCTCGCAGCATTGGGATGGGCATGGGCAGGAGAGGCCCCGCTTGGTATTTAGGGGTCCCTGCAGTGATATGTCCCTTCTTCTGCAACCTGTCATCAGCTGCCTCTTCCCAGGGTGGTGGGTCTGGGGATGGGCAGCACCCTGGAAGAGATGCTCAGTCTCATTCCATCTCCCCTCCCACCCCCCTCACGGGCCCCTGCTCCTCAGAGAAAGCAGCTCCTCACCTCTGCTGTGTCTCCTCGCTCAGATGAGCTGGCAGGCCCTGCGAGCAGAGTTCCCGGCGCTGAGCCCCGCACAGCTCCACCGAGTGCTGAGCCAGTGCCAGGCGGGCATGGACGTGGGTGGCATCGTGGCGTGGCAGCCCGGCGAGGACGAGAGCCCAGCTACCTTCCAGCCTGGTGAGCCCCTGGCTTCATGCTCAGCCCCTAAGGTCACCGTGCTCCGGTCACCTGCAGGCTCCCTCCAAGGTTTTTATGTACAGGCAATTCCCTTCCCCTCTCTGGGGGCTCCTGCAGAAATCAAGAATAACCATGGCCCCACAATTTGGATATAGCAAAGGATGCAAAGCACTCACAGAAGGGTTTGGGACTCTTCTTGCATTCCAAGTGAAGGATGCTGCTGCCTCACAGCTCACCTGGTCCTGGCTAGGAGACCACACATGGCCAAGAGCTGGGAAGCAGGAGCAGGCTGCAGCCTGGGCCAGTGCTAGCCTCCCTCCATCCACCTTTCAGATGAGGCGCTGGAGTCCTTTGACAACCACCCACCCATCATCCTGCCCAGCGGGGGCTTCAAAGTGGACCTGGAGGTGGAGACGTTGGATGACAACATCTACCGGCACCTCCTCTACATCCGCCACTTCCTCTGGAGCCTGCGGAGCAAGAGCCCCCACACTAGCGAGGGGCCAGGCTCAGCACCCCCAAAGGTAACATGTACCCCACAGAGGGGCTGTTCCTATCCTGGGTGGGCAGGAGAGACTTGGGTCCCTCTGGAGACCCCTCCAAGCCCAGTGCCAAGGGCTTGCTGCCCTCACCTGCAGCCTGGAGCTGTGGTGATGCCCTCACTAGAGCTGCTGGAAGGATTAGTGCTGCTAATCCCCCAGCCTGGGGGGAGCAGGAAGGTGAGCTGGAAGGACAGGCTGGTCCCAGCAATCTCGTTAGTGGGGAGGAGGGAGGAAGGGAGGAAGGCTGTGGGCAGCGCTCCCCTTCTCCCTGCACATTCCCCCGTCCTGCCTGTCCCCACGTAGCCACCTTACACAAAACACTAATTAGCTAATGCCTATAAAGCACAGGGAGGGCAAGACGTGCTGCGGGTGTTAAGCTCAGCTGCCATCCATCTCCAGCTCCCTGGAGAGGACATCCTGCCAGCAGGTCCCCTTCTCTGCTCCTGTCCTGTTCCCATCTACAGGCACCACTACCTTCTCCCATCACCTTAGGACCATGTCACCCAGCTCTGTGGCCGCAGAGCTCTCCCAATGTCCCCCTCCAATGAGATACCCCAGTGTGGACACGACCAGAAGTCTTCTCCTGGCTGGCTCTGAGCATCCCCAGCACAGCCTTGGCCACAAAAATGGGGTGTGGGAGCTGTGCTGGGAAGCCAGAAGCCTGGAAGAGTCTGAATTGCCAAGGCTTTGCTGGAGCTGGTGGCCATGCTGCCTGCAAAGCAGATGGGTGGGGTGCAGGTAGGGAGTGAAAAACACACACAGGGGGACCCACAGAGCATTTTTCTCCTTCTTAAGAAAGAGGCACCCACGACAACAGATGTCCTGGAGGTGAGTGAGAGCCCGGCTGCTGCCCTGGGGAGCACCATCACCCAGGAGAACTACTGCTCCCTGGGGGGCTGTGCCGAGCTGGAGACGAGCCCCCCAGTCTGCCTGGCCACCAATGGCTGCCCCTGCGAGCACACCAACGACGAGCCTCAGCTCCAGGAGAAGCTCAAGCAGCTGCAGCTGGGCAGGGGTCCAGCCCTCAAGGCTGGCCCAACACCCACGGACCCCTCCTGCCTGCTCACACCTCCCACCACCCCCCTGAACTTCGACTCAGGGAGCCCCGAGTCCCCGCAGGGCACTGGCAAGGGGCTGCAGGACCACCGGAGGAACGGGATGAACGGCACCAAAGGCAGCACCCCTGAAGGTATCAGGAGCTGGCACTGCCCAGCTTTGGGGGTGCAGGATTGGGGTGTGGGGGTGTTTGCTGCCATCCTCCTGCGCAGCTCTCCTCACACGCACGGTTCCTGTGGGGACTTGTCAGTGCTTGGACAGGGGAGGTGAGAGCAAATGAAGCATCTCACGCAGCTCCTGCCCTGGCAGAGAAGCAGCCCTGGGGCTGCCCACGGTCAGCTTTGATAGGATTTGGGGGGGGGCAGCTTTCTGGGGGAGGTTGTGAGGCTGTCTGGGTGATGCCTGAGGGGTAAGCCAGTCTCTCCCCTACCAGGATGCTCACCGACCCCCTATGACTACCCCACACCAGAGTCTTCCAGCCGCAGCTCTGCCACCGATGACTTCTGCTACGTCTTCGTGGTGGAGCTGGAGAGAGGACCCATCGGGCTGGGGATGGGGCTGATCGACGGCTTGGTGAGTTCTTACCAATGGTGGGACAAGGCTGATGCCCCTCCAAGTAACTGGAGTGGGACACATGGGACATTCTTTATATCCCGAGAAAAAACAGCAAAGAAACTAATGGCTTCCCAGAGGAGCTAGGCTGGGGAAAAGGAGGAGCAGATCTCTGCTCCTGGGTCGCTGTGCTGTGCACACAAAGTCCATCACATCTGTCCTGCAGCTGGAGAGACAAACAGGCTGAGAGTCCTTGTGGAAGGAAAGTGACTCAGCTGAGGTCTTTCCTCCACCCTGGAGCGGGTAACAAGGGAAGCTCGGGGGGTGCCAGAACCGCTCTAGCACCCGTTGTATAAGGTGGTGTTTCCATCTGGCTTAGCGTGGTGGATCATCTTACTAAGTGGCCTTTCACAGCATTAGTCAGTAGGAAACAGGGCATCACCAAACCCCTGGGACAGCCCAAGCAAAGAGCTCCCATCCCAAGACAACTGCAGGTTAATGATGTTTTACTCAAGTAAATTGAACAAGAAAAGATTGCCCCCACCCCTCCTTTCTGTGCATAAATTGATATCAAACTGAACTGTTAGGGACATCATCCCCAGCACCCATCCATCACATTCCCCAGCACCTCCAGAGTCTCACCCAGTGAGAAGAGTCACCCTGGCTGGGTCCCTTTGGGACCGCAGCCCTTTGGTGTCCCCTCTGCCCTGGCTGGTCGCTCACCACCTTTCCCTGCCACCAGCACACTCCTCTCTGCTCCCCGGGGATCTACATCCGCACGCTGATCGAGGACAGCCCCGCGGCTGCTGACGGCAGGCTCTCCATCGGGGACCGCATCCTGGCTGTCAACGGCACCAGCCTCATCGGGGCTGACTACCAAAGGTGAGTCCCATCATCTGGGAGGACCTGGTCTGGGATCAGCTGAGTGGGACTTCCTCTAGTCCAGGTTTTCAGCTCTTTTGTCTCCGAGTCCCTGGTGCTACAGTCCTGGCCAGCAATGCAGAGGATGCTGCAGTACGGGCAAGCCACAGAGAGGGGAGAAGACTGTGCAGGACACTAGAAAGAGGGGGAAGGCAGCTGTTTGGGGGGCTTGGAAGAGGGATCAGGGAGCAACAAGCTGGAGAGAACATTTGGGAAGCATGTGAGAGCTCCAGAAGCGGGTCTCAGCAGGGCAGAGCTGCTCCAGCCCCATCCCACCCCAGCCCTCCTCTCCCAGGTGGTGGGATGGGGCAGCTCACACCCTGCCTGCCCAAGGCAAAGCCCAGGTGCCCATGGGGAGGGCAGCTCAGGGCTTGTTTCCCTTGTCCTGGCAGCACTTACCTGGAGACTTAGCTCTCCTTAAAGCTACAGGCAGAAAAGAAACAAACCCTGCTCCTAACACCGAGCAGGCACAGAGCAGAGGGTGCAGGTCATTTGCAGATGGGGAGTGTTCTGCAAACGTCCATGACCTGGCAGGTTGGTGGGGGGGCTGTCAGGCTGTGGGGAGCCAGGATTCACCTCTCTCCCTGTGGCTGCTCTCTGCAGTGCAGTGGATCTCATCCGCTCCGGAGGGAAGAAGCTGCGGTTTCTGGTTGCCAAGTCGGACATGGAGATAGCCAAAAAAATCAGTTCCAGCTCCTCTTCCTCCTAGTCCTTGTGGTACGAGGGTCCTTCTGCAGCAGCTTGCAGGTGCAGCTCTGGTTAAGGTTGACCTCTGGGAGCCTGGAGTGCAAGAGGGAGGACTGAGACTCCACAACTGCCCTCGATTTGCTTTCCAACACCTTGTCCCTGTGCTGTGGTGGATGAAAGGACATGTAAGGATGGTGCACGCTTCTCCCACTGCGCTGGCTGGGAGCATCATTCCTGATCCATCGCCCAACCTCACCTTATACCCTCTGTCATCCTTCTCTGGAGCTTTCCTGGTCCTTCATCCCCTCTGGCAGGGGACAGAAAGGAGGTGCTCTCCCATGGGGACTGTGGCCAGGCTTCTCCGTTCCTCTAGGCTGGCAGCCCTGTGGGATCTCTCACGCTGGCAGGGAGAAGGCTTGAAACACCTTTGGGATTTAAAGATCAGCATGTGGGGCAGGCCTGGGCTTCACTGAGCTGGTGGCCACCTGAGGTGCTGGCATGTCAGACTGGAAAAAGGTGCCCAGCTCTGGGGGTGGTAAAGGCAGCACAAGCACCCAGGAGCAGGGTTCCAAGCAGGATGTGTTGTTAGGAGTTAAGTTCCTGGTGCTGTACCCTCAGTCAGGTGCCTTTCTGCTGCTGAGCTCCAACCACGCTGCCCCAGCCCTGCTTTGGGAGGGGAAGCAGCTACAGCAAAGCTGACACCACCAGCAGTTCCCTGGGGAGAGCTCCTTGAAGAAAAGGACTCTCTCACCCTTGCTCATGCAGCAGATTTATTGCCCAGCTCTGGTACCATGACCCTGGCAGAAGGGCCCAAGGACTGACTAGCAGCATGGGGCATTCACAGCAGAGCATTTTCCCACCCAGGAGCTGTTGCCCTCTCCAAGGGTCTACAGCCAGGTTAGTGCTTCTGTGCCTGCCCCTACTCCCTGCGAGCCAGGAATGGGGGGTCTGTGCCACCAGGAACCTGAGTGAGCCCAGCCATGTGTGGTGCCAGACCCCAGGCGTGGCCCCAGCAGACAAATGACATCTTGGCACCGTGTCCTGGTCCTCTCCTTCCAGCTTTGCCAGGCCATTGTAAGGCCACTGTGTTTCCTGCCCTGCTCTGAGCATCCCAGGAGTGTGTGCTGCTGACGTGCCCACGGGTGATGACGGGCAGCAGAAGCTCCCTTTGGAAGGTCACTCTTGGATGTCTCAGTAAGAACTCTGCATCTGCTGCCAACAGCAAGGGTGGCAGCTCCACCGTGCGGCTGGTGGGTCCTCTGCAACCCCCTGCACCTCCCTGTGCTTTCAGCATCATTGTCACCATAAACTCGACCCGATTTCCACATATAGACAGACACCAAGACCTGGTTTAGCCGAACCCTATACAACCAGCCTGCTGCAAAGCCCTGCACATAAACCAGCGTGGTCTGGGCTCTGGCAGTGAATCAGGTGCTCACTTGGCATCTCACAAGAGTGCTTCAAGGATTTCGAGGCTAAAAAAGGGATGCTTGGCAGGGTTGGCCTTAATTAAACCTCACTGCTGCAGTTTTGGTTTCTGTGCTTAGTCTTGCACGTTGCAGAAGGAGAGAGATGTCAGAAGAACCCACGCAAGGGGAAACACTCCACTACTGGACTTCAGTGCAGCCTGGACTTGCCTTCTGTAGGGCAAGATGGACAAAGCACCTTCACCGAGACACTAGTGCCTTGCTTCTCTGCTAGGCCATGCTCACACTGGCTGGCCTGGGGTGCTGTCCCAGCAGGGACTGGGAACAAAGCATCCCTCCTGCCACTGACTCAGCTGTACCGGGCAGGCGAGCAAAGGCTCAGGGCCCCATGGGGCTCCTGGTGATTCACTCAACTTTGAATCAAGCAGGTATGCTGGGCTGTCATCCTCCATGCAGCTCAGCAGGTTTGTAGGGCAGGAACTGGGCTGCTAAAGCCCCTGGGACAACTGCATGAACTCCTTACTCCCCCCTGCCCGGGAGCAAGGGCTTGGGGCAGGCTTGGTTTGCACCAGACAGCACCAGGGCTGCACCCTGGCAAGTCCCAGTGGTACCAACACAACCCTCTGCTCCCCACTGAGCCTGGCTCTCCAGCCACCCCCGAGGGTGGGGAACAGCCCCAGAGCTGCGTGGTGCTCCCAGTGCAGTCAGGTATTGAAAGAGGCTGTAAATAAACTATTCACTAGTGTGCATGAGGGCTTGCTTCTCCTGGGAGGAGCAGCAGGACGCATTCACTCCCCCCTGGTTGTTAATACTGTACAGCTCAAATGTGTATAAACTTCTCCAGCAGGTCCAGACCACAGCATGGCCTGTCTGACACGGGGCTGCTGTACATGAAGAAATGCTCTCGGTGTCAACAATAAACTGGATCAATAAATCTCTCTAAGCTCCCATCTGGAAGCTGTCTCTTGGATCTTGACGTGTTTGCTCTGCTGGTGAGGCAGAAGGAGCAGCGAGGGCTTGCAGCAGACTCCATGGAGTCACTTCTGCTTTCTCCACCTTGCACAGACCTTTGCTTGGCTGATCTGCTGCCAGCAACGAGGCAACAGAATCATAGAATCATTTAGGTTGGAAAAGACCTCTAGGATCAAGTCCAACCTTTGTCCAGCATCTCCCTGACCCCTAGGCCATGTCTCGAAGCACCACATCTACTCATTTTTTTGCACACCTCCAGGGATGGTGACTCCACCACCTCCCTGGGCAGCCTGTTCCAGTGCCTGACCACTCCCTCAGGAAAGAACTTCTTCCTAATGTCCAATCTAAACCTCCCCTGGTGCAACTTGAGGCCATCACACCTCTTGTCCTTACCTGGGAGAAGAGCCCAACACCAGCTTCACCACAACCTCCTTTCAGGCAGTTGTAGAGAGCAATGAGGTCTCCTCTCAGCCTCCTCTTCTCCAAGCTACATAAAAGCAGCACATGCACAGCCAGGGTGTAGTGAGGGCAAAGAGGGGGCAGAAACAAATCAGAGGAGGGAAGAAGAATTACATCTCCAGAGGGGCACAGTGTGCTCGCAGGGCATTAACGTGTGCATTCACTCTCCTGCCACACTCACACAAATCCACTGGGGTCTGCCATCCACTCTGGCCAGGGAGAGATAAGACAAGTTCAGGAGATAGAAAAGCAACAGGCGATAGGAGACAGAAACACAAACAGCCTCAGACCAGAAGAGCAGCCTCAGCTCTACTTATTCCTCTTTTCTGTTTCATTCACAATCCTTTGTTCCTCATTCCCAGTTCAGATGCCTTGAGCATCAGCAGAGTCCCATGATGAGTTACAGTAGAGGCCAGAGCCTCTCAGAGACCTCATGTCCTCACCCTGGCATGAAGCCAGGAGTTGGCTCTAGGAGATGGGTGACCATCCTCAGGGCGAAGGGGAGGGAGTCATTGACCTCCCTCTGGAACCTTGTGCTGGCCATGTCTACAGGAGGTGTGAACACAAACTGGGCCACGCTGGGCATTTTCAGTAGGTTCATGAGCTCGGTTGCCCGGATGAGGATCTCCTCGAGGTCCTCCTCGCGGTAAACGGAGGTGACAGCAGGGCTCTGCACAAATGTCCTCATCTTGGACAGGAACATGGACACTCTGCAGGAGAGAAGGACACAGACATCAGCTGCCAGGGCCTCTGCAGCCAGTGAGGTCACTACTGAAACCTGTGAACTCCAAAAGACTGTTGTAGGTGAACACCAGATGCTACCCACCCCCTCCTCCTGATGCAGAGAGTCAGCAGATGAATCCCACTTCCCCAAACTCTGCTCCTCCACAGCTTGCTTCCTCTGTCTCATTTCAGTTTCAGGTTCCACCAGTTGCCAAGCTTCATTATTTAACACAAGCCAACATCTGTGTTTGGACCCACAAAACCTGCACATTTCAGGCCTTTGCCTTTCCCCGCCATCTCTCCTCACCTGGGGATCAAGTCCTGGCTGCGAGCTGCCAACTTGGTCAAGGTGGCCATCAGGACACAGATGGCACGGGGGGCATAGCTGGGGATGCTGGCCAGGGGTCGGAGCTGGGTGACTTCAAACAGCACGGCCTCCAGAGTCTCAAAGAACCTGTTGATCTGCTCCACGGTGCAGCGCTTGTCGTAGGACACAGACAGGTACTCTCCAATAGCCCAGACCTGAAGCAGAGGCAGATGTGCTCAGGGCAAGCAGAAGGAAAGGGAATTAAATAATTTTAAGGAATAGGGAGTAGTAAATGAGATTAGCTGATGCTAGGACAGAGGAGAGGAGGGAAGGGGACCAACAGATTGCACCACAGGTGGAGCAACCTGTGGCAGAAGCAGGCAGGCCCTGCTCACCATGTGGGTGAAGATGGGCTCCTTGTTCTGGATGTTGCTGACTGTTCCTGAGAACTCCAGAATCTCCATGGACAGCTCCACGACGAGCGCAGGGTGCAGCTTGCAGAGCATCACCAGCTGTGAGCTCAGCACCCTGGAGGAGAGATGGGCAGAGCTCAGACCATGGGCAAGGAGGTCATCATCAAACCAAGGAGGTGCTGGCAGCATCAGCCACTGGCAATGATGCTTCCAGCAGGGCTGAAGGTGCTGTCACCAGTTTGTACCCTCCAAAGTTGTGTCACAGCAGGGACTGGGCCCCACAACTGAAGAGGCTCCTGGGCTGGGAGCTCAGGGGGTTCTCCTGCCCCATCTCACCTGTACACGTCATCTTTAAACGCTGGGATCTCATAGAGCTGGTCACTCCTCTGCAGCAGCAGCACCACGAGCTGGTTTATCAGTGGCCCATCTGCAAACTGAAAACCAGCCCTAGTTTCAGCAATACCAGTGACTTTCATCAGCCAAAACCCAAACCAACCAGGCAGAGAGGAGTAGGCTAGCACAGAAACAGCCTGAGCTAGCAGGAGGGGAGCAGTGCACAGGACCAGGCACTCATTCTGCTCTCGCCCACCTCCTGTACAGCTGGCTGAGAACACTGTGAAGCCTGACACTGCACCATGGAGCTTTTCTGCTTCTCTAGGTGAAGCAGCCAGCTCAGCACTGGTTCCTCCCAGTATCAGACCATCCTACCCTCCCCTCATGCACCCATCTGTGGAAGCTGCAGTGTCTCAGCAATTTTGCTTCTGTGACTGCTCCTCACATAACAAGAGATCCCCAAGTTTGGGAGACAAACTTTCCCCCCAAAGGGCCTACCTCTGCCACCACCCTGAAAAAGAGCTCCAGCAAGACAGGGACAGTCTCTGCACACTGCACGACCCTGGGGCTGCTGGCCAGGGATCCCAGCAGCTGCCGAAGTGGAACCAGCCTGTGGGCAACACAAAAGTTACTCTCGAAGGTTTGTTTCCCATTAATCTCCTGGTTGCCCTTCCCTATTCCTTCATGAGGTGCTTGCAAAGCCAACAGAGGGTGATCAAATCCACCTCACCCCAGCTAAGAATGGCTACAGGTTTCCCAGTAATCCCAGTGCTGCCTCCCAGAGCTGGATGGCTGAACCAAACCCTTGTGGCAGTCTCCTAGAGCTGCCTCCTACCTCTCTGGGGCCTCCTCAGGAGAAGACTTTGTGCGGAGAAGATACTGGAACATGCTCTTGTAGAGGGGGTGGCGAAAGGCTTCCAGACAGGTGGCTGGTTTCACAGCTGGGTCACTGGCAGCCTTCTCAGAGGTAGGAAGAGCAGTTGACCTAAGCAGGAGGCACACACAAAACGTGCTGCACTATCAGAATGGGCCAGGGCACAGCTGGAATCCTGAACAAAGGAACAACTCCCTTTCCACGGAAATAGGGGCAGCAAGTTGGTCTAATTTGGGCCCTCTGAAAGCCAGAGAACCAGGACGACAGAAAATTATGATCTCAGACTCCTCTGGGCTCAGGCAATAATGCCAGAATTGCTTCTGTATCACTCTGGGGAAAGGGGAAAATGATGCTCTGTATCCCTCAGCCATTGAAGCCCACCAACATCCAGCCTCTAGGATGACTCCCTTTTCTAAGCACTTCAGAAAGAGCTGCTAATGTCAGGGAAGACAAGGAAGGGCAGAGGCACAGCAGTGAGAGCCAGTCCCAGTCCTGTCCCATCTTCCTGCAGAGTCAGCTCCTCAGGAAGAAACCTCTATATGCCTCCAGGAGAACAAAGCCAGAAAAGAGGGGTAAGAGCAGGGAGGGAAGAGCAGGCAGCCCACACCTGTGTCGAGGTGGTGGCTCACAGCAGACACCCCAGCATGTGGTGACTGGAGCTGGATATAGAGAGAGGAATGACAACAGCTCCCTGAGGCCTGAAGAGAGTCGAGTAGTGAAGTGTAAGAGCTGGTCACCTCTTCCTGTGCACAGCACATCACTCAGAAAACTGGGCTGCCACGTGTGAGGCTTCGTGTTAAGCTGATGACTCTAGTTCTGTGGCAGCAGTGGCCAGAGGGCAGCTGAGGCTCAGAGCAGAGTGCACTAGGCTACGGTCAATGCCAACACCTGATTAGCAAGCGAGAGGAATGGCAGGTAGCATTACCTCAGCTGGATGTCCAGAGCTGCTGTCAAACAGGGCAGGTCAAGCAGCAAGTGGAAGATCTCAATGGCTGTGCCTGCATCCAGCAGAAATGGGAGAAGGTCCACAAACTCAGAGATCAGGGGTGGGCTGTTCCACGCCAAGAACTGGAGGGAACAAGCACAAACTGCTGCATTATTTCTGCTACTCCACCACACACCCAGACCATTCTCACACTGTGGCCAAAAGGGAGAGGGATGGGGAAATCACTTCTGAAGAGCAAAACCAGAGAAGTCTGAGGGTTTGGTCAAAACATGAGAGGCTGCTGGAAGCTCAACACAGGCATCTGGTTCAGTGGCTGGCAAGCTGGGACTTATTAAAGTTTTCCCCAAACAAAGTGCTGTGTCCTGACTGCATTCGTGGCGTGTCCCAACCCTCTGGCAGTAACACTACCACAGACTCTCCTCTACTGGCAGTGCTCATCACACCCAGAACCCTCTTCCCTCTTCCAACTCACACTTGCTCATACAACTCAAGAGTCCTTCCACGGAGGCACACGGGGGACTCTGGGGTGCAAACTGAAAGTTCTGGGGCACAGAAAAGTCAGAGCAGCACAGGGGAGAGCCTGCTGCCCAAGCACACTGTACCTTGAAGAGGTTTGGGAAGCTCTGCCTGAATATGCTGGAGCTCTCAGTGAAGAGCTGGCTGTTGTCTTTGCAGAACTGGACAAACTCAAAGGCCAGTGATGGGTTGTGGAAGAGCTGAGCTGGGATATCAGTGAATAAGTGTTTGTAGATGGCATCTGAGTCCACAGCTGCTGTTTTACCTGGGAGAACACAGCATGTTACTGAGCACGCCCATCCAACAGCCCTGCCTACAAGGGCTCAGCTAAATCTGGGTTGTGTTTTTCTAAAGAGCACAGGACACCCCAGCTCCTGGGGCTCCTGGAGTGGGATCATCCACCCCAGAGTACAGCCAAGGCTGAACTACCAACTCTGGCAGCCAGCAAACTGCCAGGACAAAAGGTTGTGCTGAGATATGCAGGATGAGACTGTGGAGGAGGGGGTGAGAGCTGGTGACTTACTGTGGTTCAGGAAGAACTGGGCAATGGGCAGTAGTGCCCTGGCATAAGTGGCATCCCCACAGATTCTGCTGTGCAGGGTTTTCAGGAAGGAGGCTGCACGGTACACGTAGGAGGAGTCCTGTTTGCAGATGATGTCCATGATTGTCACTGCCTCAATGAGACACTGCAGGAGAGCAGAGAGTCTGATCAGAGTGGGCAAAGCCACAACCCCCAGAGCTTCAACCCCACCTCTGTGTACGTACAGCTTTCTGCAGGTCTCCATCATCTTTCTTCAGGGGCCCTGCCAGAGAAAGAAGTCCAAGTTACACTTGGAATCCAAACAGGACCATCAGGCTGTCAGTTTGAGCACTAACTCAGAGGTAGGAATACATACTGATCCTAATTCCAGGCTAATGAGAACCAGGTTCCTGCAAACCAAGGGTAGGAGGCAGAACACGGCCACAGCCTCCAAATCCCTCCCAACACCCCAGCTCAGCGCTGGTCAGTGACTAGAGCCCAACTGTGGACTCCAGGAGTGAGATCTGAGCCCAAAGAGGCAGAGAACCAGAAACATTTTCAAGACCACCACCAAGAGAAAGCCAGGAGAGCTCATGGCAAGACTCACGCCGGTTGCTCTGCTCCACCAGCCGCTGGCAGTACTCAAAGGCCTTCTCCTGCAGACGCTCCTTTGGGGGAAGCAGGCGACTAGATGTGGGTGTAGTTGAGACCATGGGCACAACAGACCTGTCTGTTCCTGATTTGTCACCTATAGAATAAATGTGATGTGAATATGAGCTCATATCATGGGTAATGCAACTCACACAGCTGCCCAGAAACAGCAAGGGAGCTGCCTGCCCTCAGGTGAGAAGAAAAGGAGGCTGGGGAAGAAGGAAATGTTCCAGGAACTCTGAGGAGATGCTCTCCCACCACCCAGGCCATTTTACTCAGGGACCCATGAGGTTTTGCCTGAGATCAGGAAGACTCAGTGAACAAATAATTCCTTGCAGAAGGGTAAGTTCTATGATATTTCTTCCCAAAGTTTCCCTGCTCCTGGTCCAAGTGCTCTGAACTCTTGCCCTTATTCCTGCCACTTGCTGGGCTGTTGGTGCAGCCACCTAATCATCTCAGAGCACACATCCCTTTTGGGGGTGCAACCCACATCACCCTGCAGTTTGTACCTGAATTTGGGGTCTTCAAGCCCTTGCCCCCGTAGCACAGCAGCCACCTTCGCAGCATGGAGAAGGCCTGGATGTTGAGCCACTGGTCCTGGGTGTAGCACTGACCCACGGAGAGCACGGTGAAGAAGTCTGTGGCAATGGCACCATCCACCTCTGTGATAGGACCAGGCTGTGAGAAAAGATGTCAGATCCCCAGGAGAGGCTGAGAGAGCAAAGAAAGCTTCACTGAGCCCAGGGAGACAAGTAGCCCTTGTCAATGTGCACCATGGGGCCTGCAGGGAGGGAGTTATCCAAGGAGAGAAAAGCCAACCACAGTGGGTCTTTTTTCCCCCAGCTGAAACACTCCAAAATTTCCCCCTTTCTCTGACACAAATGATTTGCAATCAGCTTTTACTCCAAGGTACATGGTCACTAAAAGACTCTTACCTCAGAACTACTTCAAGGATCAAAGCTCTGGCTCTACAGCAGAACTCCTAAATCTTGGAGCTATAAATCCCCCTGCTTTGCCTTCCTTGACCCCACAAACAATGACAGCACTTCTAGGTTACCATTTCCCAAAAGAAACTGATTCTGGGAATGGGAACAGCAGGTAACTGGCTAACAAATACCCCCATGAGATGACCACAGCAACTCAGCACTCACCTGTCTGCTTCTGGGATTGGAGAAGAAGCCTCCAGAGGGTTGAGGGACTCCTTGCTGGACACTTGCATACCTCAGCCAGTCAGCCATCTTTTTACTGACCACATTGGTCTGTTCTGTATGAGGAAAGTCACAAGGTCATGGTTAGATCAGACAGAGAAGCAGCCTCTGCAACACACTCCTGCTACCCCCCCATGGCTGTGCTCTTCCTCCAGCCTACATCACTATCCCTCTGATCCAGCAACCAGTAAAGAAATTAGTACCCCCAAGGTGGATGCTCTTTACCCCTCCTCATACAGAGTCCAGGATTCCTCACGCTCCTTTCAAAGCTCTGTGCCCTTTTCTCTCTCCTGGCTGCTGGCTCAGTCCCAGCATTGTTTTGCCTTTTTCCTTACACTAAAGTCAGGGAGTGAGTGCTGGAACCAAGGGCTTCTGGTACCAGATCAGTCAAGAAGTACTTGTTCCTTTGTCTCCATCTACAGCCACTATTAGAAGGAAGGGGCAAAAATACTGACCAACGTATTCAGGCATCAGCTGGCTTCAGCTCTGCAGCCAAAGGCACAAATCACAGCCAGACAGTAGTCTCAGGCCTTGCTATGTATTTACCTTCAGTTAGAGATTCTGGGGAAAGGCTGATGACATTTGAGAGGACAGGAAGAAGGCAGCGAGCACTCTGGCCCTCAGGCAGTCTTCTTTCAAGGAGTTTTACAACACGCTGCCCCACAGCAGACACTTCACCCTTCTTATTTCCCTTAAAAACAAAGCAGAGGTAAAGCCAGGCAGGTAATCTACTAGTGCTAGAGACCAACACCACACAATTACACCAGTCTATTACAGCAGCTAGCATTGCAGTGTTCCTTTTTGTTTCCAGTGACAAGCCTGCCTGAGGTCCTCAGTCTTAACACACCACAATTTTAAGCTGTCTTTGTTATCACATACTAAATACAACAAAAGTTGTCAGTTCTTCCTACACAAGGCAGAATAATTAGGTTCTTTGAATGTACAGGGAAATGCTTCTGCTTTTTCCTAGATACTTCTAATTGATCTTCATGCTCCTTGAGCTCAGTAAAGTGGGTGCAATCAGAAAGCAAATCCATATTGACAAGGGAAGGTTTATGACTTGACAGGTCGTTTACCTGAGCCAGAAGGACAGAGGATACCAGGCTCAAGAGCTTTGTATCCTGAATCTCATCACAGGAGAGGATCAGATCATTGTAAGGTGACATCTCTCTCAGGATGGCAGCACATAACACCTGAATCTGCTCAGGGCACTTGGATGAACACAGCACCGTCTGCAACAGTTCCACAAAGTTGCCATCTAGCCTGCAGGAGTCACAGTAAAGCATCACAGCAAGGCAAGAAAAGACTCAGACATTTATTCCCTGCACATTCTTGGTCTTGGGATGATCTCTATTGACAGTGACCCTCACTAATACAATCTTATCTTTGCTTCTGAATTTTGTTCCTTGAAAAAGTGTTTGATGACACAAACACTTGTTAACTCTCGTTGCAGAAGGAAGTAGACAAAGAGGAAAAAAAAGGCTTTAACTTTACAGCATGCCCAGTGTTTTCAAACCAGGGTGTTTTTGTAAGCGCTACCCTCCCTCCCCTTTTATTTTTTGTCTAGAAATTAACGCGTTGTCACTTGTGAACATTAAAGCCACGAAGGCCACTCACTTGCGGGGGTACTTGGTGGCAGCGACGGTGAGATGCAGCCTCTGGAGACAATCCACGGCCTCGGTGCCCAGCTCCGGGCCCTGTAGGAGGGCGGCGACGCGGGAGGCGAATCTCCGCAGCTCCTCCTCCTGGATCTCCCTGCCAGGCAGGGGACAGCGGAGGTCGGGACGCCGGCCGCGGCCCTTCCTCAGAGGGCCAGAGCTGGAGGGATGCACCCACCCCCCATCACCCCCTCACCCCGGTGAGGCAGCGCCAGGNCCTTCAGAGCTTCCACGAGGTTACAGAGGCATTGATGTTTCCCCAGCAGAGACATCTAATAATAGAGCTAAGAATAGCTCTCCCTACCACACTCTGCATCACCCTGTGGCGAGGAGATGATGTCAGGAGAGGAAACTTGGCACTTGGCCCTCTGCTTCTTCTCTGCCCTGGGGTCCCCTGGCAGGGAAGTTCATTAAGAGGCAATTAGCCAGCAGAGCATCAGCTCCCTTTGCCCTCTAAAGACACAGCAGCAGCCCTCAGCCCAGCTCTGGACAGCATCCAGATT
This sequence comes from Brachypteracias leptosomus, assembly GCA_013401335.1. Lineage (NCBI taxonomy): Eukaryota > Metazoa > Chordata > Aves > Coraciiformes > Brachypteraciidae > Brachypteracias > Brachypteracias leptosomus. The sequence continues at coordinate 272,603 of VYZX01023850.1, read as the reverse complement.
TTTCCCTGCACACTTACCCTGGTTGCAGCAGAAAACACACCCGTGGGAGGCAGAGATACAACAAGTCTCAAAGATGCCCCAAAATAAATGGCTCTGGCTGAGTATCTTTGCTACACTGTTGTTATCGAAAAGTAATTGTGTGAAATTATTAGTTTTTTAAACATTAGTTTAAAACATTAGTTAGTCAAGTACAGCTACATCTGTCAAAGGAGGTCTTAAGATACTACTCTCCAATTTTGGAGCTCAGAATGACTTTAAAATAAAACCTGAATGTAAATTGTAGTTCCATTAGGAGGACAAGGGAGAAAAAACCCTAACTGGAAGGCAGGTGGATAAAGAACTGTCTTCTTACCTCATGTGCTTAAATGAAACCATTATAAATTACAGGGAAATAGACTGAAACAGTTTCTCTTTCAAAATGTTGTTTCACTTCATGACAAAATGAAAGTTAGAATAATTCATAATCCCACAGGGGATCAAAAGTAGGATATCTGTGAACTGTAACACAGTTACAGACTTCCCTCCTACAGTATTTAATTAAAATAATAAAAGGAAAAAAACCCTAAACCACTGTCCCCTCACATTGTGAGGAGGGGTAGATGGTACAACTGCTGCAGGAATCTTACCCCCCTATGATACTACTCTGGAAGGATGCAAGTCTCATTCAAAAGCAGCAAGCACTGCCAGGGCTTTCTCTTTCATATATAATTTTATTTCTGGTTATAGAAACAACTGCTAAGAGGAGAAGCAACATTCCCCAACCACATACATCAAATTAAGGTAACAGAACAGTTAAAATAAATGAAAAAAAAAAAAAAAGTAAAAATTTAAAACTTTGTTATAGCTTTAAAATATTAACGTTCTCGATACATTAGAAATCACATTCAGATCTCAAATTACTTAAAAAAAAAAAAAAAAAAAGAATGGCCCCCTGTTAAAAAAAACCCAACCAAACCCACTGTATCCCATTTGCTGTGGAAATGCAGGTCCTGCTCCTGGGCTGCTGGTGTTTGCCATCTCCTCTGGAGAGCAGCAGCCCCTCAGCATGCCCAGGACACGCTCCCACCCCGTGGAAGCCTGGTCAGCCTGGGCAGTGAAGCATCTCCCAGGAGCAGGGCTGCAACGTGCTCATGTAAAGATGAACTTCACATCTCTTGCCCCAGATGGAGCTTCCCCTCCTTGGGATACACATGAAAACAAGTCACAAAAAATACTTTTGATATCAGCTGTAAAAAAAAAAAAAAGCAAAACCCAACAACCCACAAAACCCCAAAAAACATTTGGCTGGAGGTGTCTTTTACAAGCAACACCAGGACTGAAAAG
>VYZX01023850.1:232813-271274 GCA_013401335.1 Brachypteracias leptosomus | reverse complement strand
CCCCCCCCCCCCCGGGGGAGGCGGCGCCCGGCCCCGGCCCCCCCCCCCCTCAGCCCTAATACCTCCGACAAGGCCCCGGCCCGCCCCAGGGGAGCCCTGCCGCCATCCCCCGGTCCCTCAGCACCCTCCCGGTACCTCGCCTGCTTGAGGAAGCTCTCGGCCGCCGCCGTAAACATGCCGGATGCTCCGACGCCCCCGCCCCGCCGCGGTGCGCGGCCAAAGAGGCCCCCCAGAGGCGGGCGGTCCTTCCGAGCCAGCTCCGGGGGGGAGCGCGGCTGCTGCTGCACGAAGGTTCCGCCTGGCGGGGAAGTTCCGGAGGGGAAAGAGGGCGGATTCTGCCCCCAGGGAGGAGGGGTAATGGCAAAATCCTCTCCAGTGATTACTTGGAGCTGCTGCTGTTATTCTCCACCTCGGGAGTCTGAGGTGAAGCTCAGCTCCGAGGCCATCCTGTATGGCATGGAGAGCAGCTCTTGGGCCTCCAGCCTCCGGAGGAGATCCCCACAGGGCAGAGAGAGGAGAGAGGGGGTGTTTAAGAGTGTGAGGATAAAAGATGCCATACGAGCTTTTCCTGTGAACCATTCAAAACCCGACGCTTTCCAAAAAGGGCAAGAAGCGTTAAAAATAACCTGCTCAGCAGGTGGCCTTCAGAGCTTCCACGAGGTTACAGAGGCATTGATGTTTCCCCAGCAGAGACATCTAATAATAGAGCTAAGAATAGCTCTCCCTACCACACTCTGCATCACCCTGTGGCGAGGAGATGATGTCAGGAGAGGAAACTTGGCACTTGGCCCTCTGCTTCTTCTCTGCCCTGGGGTCCCCTGGCAGGGAAGTTCATTAAGAGGCAATTAGCCAGCAGAGCATCAGCTCCCTTTGCCCTCTAAAGACACAGCAGCAGCCCTCAGCCCAGCTCTGGACAGCATCCAGATTTTTCCCTGCACACTTACCCTGGTTGCAGCAGAAAACACACCCGTGGGAGGCAGAGATACAACAAGTCTCAAAGATGCCCCAAAATAAATGGCTCTGGCTGAGTATCTTTGCTACACTGTTGTTATCGAAAAGTAATTGTGTGAAATTATTAGTTTTTTAAACATTAGTTTAAAACATTAGTTAGTCAAGTACAGCTACATCTGTCAAAGGAGGTCTTAAGATACTACTCTCCAATTTTGGAGCTCAGAATGACTTTAAAATAAAACCTGAATGTAAATTGTAGTTCCATTAGGAGGACAAGGGAGAAAAAACCCTAACTGGAAGGCAGGTGGATAAAGAACTGTCTTCTTACCTCATGTGCTTAAATGAAACCATTATAAATTACAGGGAAATAGACTGAAACAGTTTCTCTTTCAAAATGTTGTTTCACTTCATGACAAAATGAAAGTTAGAATAATTCATAATCCCACAGGGGATCAAAAGTAGGATATCTGTGAACTGTAACACAGTTACAGACTTCCCTCCTACAGTATTTAATTAAAATAATAAAAGGAAAAAAACCCTAAACCACTGTCCCCTCACATTGTGAGGAGGGGTAGATGGTACAACTGCTGCAGGAATCTTACCCCCCTATGATACTACTCTGGAAGGATGCAAGTCTCATTCAAAAGCAGCAAGCACTGCCAGGGCTTTCTCTTTCATATATAATTTTATTTCTGGTTATAGAAACAACTGCTAAGAGGAGAAGCAACATTCCCCAACCACATACATCAAATTAAGGTAACAGAACANGGGCAGTGAAGCATCTCCCAGGAGCAGGGCTGCAACGTGCTCATGTAAAGATGAACTTCACATCTCTTGCCCCAGATGGAGCTTCCCCTCCTTGGGATACACATGAAAACAAGTCACAAAAAATACTTTTGATATCAGCTGTAAAAAAAAAAAAGCAAAACCCAACAACCCACAAAACCCCAAAAAACATCTGGCTGGAGGTGTCTTGTACAGGCAACACCAGGACTGAAATGCAAGCATGGCTTTAGTTCCCCCACCCATCCCCATCTTTAAATTAAGTGCCAAATCCAGGTGCAAGGGGAGAGGCTCCACCACATCTCTGTAGCAAAACACCTCTGTCAAGCCACCGAGGGATTCCAGGTCCTCTCATTGCAGCCTTCCCCTAAGGACATGGTGGGAATGTATCTGCAGAACAGGGAGATTCAGATTCTTCTGGATTTTTTTGTTTTTAAAGCAAATATTCAGAGTTGTATCTGAATTTCCAAGCTTTCCCATCCATTGCTCATCTATATCTTTTGATTTATCCCTAAACAGATTTTAGGAGTCCTTTGTAGAGCTACAGACTCTTTGATGCTCTTGTTGGCTACGTGGTGGTTGGCTTGGCTGGACAAGACCAGTCTCATCACAGCACAAACAGCACATCCAGAACCCAAGATAATATAGTCTTGCAAGATTTTGATATTTCAAAGCCATCTTATTTTCTGTATCACTATATATGAATGAGATTGGTTTACATTCCCCATTTTCTTTTCCATCAAAGCAAAAAGACCCTACAAACAATTCTCTGGTTCCCTCTACTTTGGGGGAAAAAAAGAGAGAGATAAAGCAAGTTTAGGTATACAGTGATTCATTTGCTACAGAGCAAACTTGCAGCCTGTCCACCTCTGGAGAGAGGCACATAAATCAGCAGAACATTAGGATGTTCTGCACCAGACTTTTAGCAGCAAGGCAGTGAAACAGAAGGAAATCTCACTTTTTCTGCTCCATTTAAATCCCATTTTTCTTCAGCTAACAGACATCCCTCCTCAATGTTACCCTCAGCTTTAAGGAAGGCTCAGTTCCAGGCTGCTGAGTGAGACTGAGGTGGGGTAGAAGCAGGACTGAAAGGTCCAGGTGACAGCAAAGGTCATGGCTTAACTCAGCAGCAGACATGGAGCAGTAACTAAAGACTATAGGAAAAAAAATCTGGTTTTTTATTAGGGCTGTTTGCTGCTGAGTGAAGCTGTTCCCTTTCACTGGTCTGGTTACTCTTCTCACCACCAATCCTGTTCTCCCTTAAGTATCACAGCCCAGTAAGCACTGTGGAGAATCATTCACTCAGGTCCTTCTAGAGAGGAATTTCTACTTCTGGAAGAGCAATCAGGGTTATGCAGCCAAGTATCACCTGCTTTTAAGAAGAATTCTTAAAAGGCCCAAGTGGGTCAAAATACACACTTTGTAAATTTAATGATCCTTGTGGAGTTAAACTACAACTGAAGTCTGGCCAGTTGGGTACAGTTTACTCCCTGTGAATGGGAACATTGGAAAAAACTATGATGGGTTTGGTTTTAAGGGGATATACACACACCTCACAAAGAGATAGAAGCGTCATAAAAGGAGAATAATCTTACCACAGAGGAAAAGAAACTATTTCCTAGTGCCCCAGTGTTAGCTTAGCCACCTGACAGGGAGGAATTCCTCAGCCTTACAGCATCCTCATGGACCCTCCATTGATTTCCTCTGTTAGAAATAAGGTCCCACTACTTACAGAGCAGAATCTGTAAAGAACTCCCTGATACCGCATCTAAAGATGATCTGAGACAGGATTCCAGCTTCCATTAGTGCCACGAGGGGGATTTTCCTGCCAGAAAAGCAGCATGGGCTGGGGTTGCTGAAAGCATGACAAAGGCAGAAGCAGGGTTCCTACACAAGGAAGGTACCAAGTTGTCTCTTCTGCTCTGCAAGAGGAATGAAAGCAATCACCCAAGTAAAGCTGCTCCTACCAGCTGCTCGCATTTGTTACAAAAATAGGTACATCATTCTTTTAGAGTCAGTGCCTGGTGCAGGGATTTACCAACATACTGTATAAAAGTCTGTGTAAAGTACCATTGAAGAGAAAGAAATAATCATGGACCATTTATATATCTATATTGACACACACACTCACACATACACACATTAATAAATATAAAATTTATGCTTACACAGATCTAATTTAATAGTCTCTGAAAAAAAAAAAAAATTTTAAGGGGTTTCTTCCTTAGCTGCCACCTATGAATTGTCAATGTTTTATTTTCTATCTTGAGAGCAAAGGGGTAGACTTGGCACAACTACCCTCAGGGTCTGCAACTTCAAGTGACAGGCAAGGAGAGGACCATCCACACATTCCAAAGGGAGAAGGTATCAAAAAGAATTTTCTGAACCTATAAATACAAAGGTTAAAAGTGGACTAAAAATTTGAAAATTTAAATATAGTGCTCCAAGAAAACCAAAGTCTTTTTCAAAATGTCTTGCTCGGGCCAAAGTCAAATGCTCACTGCTGTGTGACTGCCCCATGGAAGCCACCCCACCAGACAGCAACCACCTGGGGGTGGTGGTGGGTGTTGTACATGCACATACCCACAGCCCTGTGCACAAACACAGGTATTGTCCTGCAAACAGCCCCCCGAGCAGAGAGAGCTGCTGGTCTAACTACTCACAGCCCCACAGCCACCAGAGAGAGGCTCCAGCACAAAGTCACAGCCATGTTTTGATCAGGTGCAGATCAAAATGCAAAGAGGCATCTCTTCCCAATCCCAAGAGCAATCCAGATGACCTTGTAGTGTAACTGGGTTCTGCAGCACAGCTGGCTCCACTGTCAGCTACACTTGATGACAGTAGTGTTTGTTCTAGTAGTAGCAGCTTTGGCATCATTTTCCACCCAGAAGGAAAGTTACATGATTGAACAATCCCTTGTGTAACTGGAACCTGACACAGGTTCTCATCAGATGCAGACCTTCAAGCAATGGCATGAAATTAGGAGCTGGATTAAAGGGCTCTGGAGTTGACTGAAGCAACTGCAAATAGAATGGGGAAAAAAACCTCTAAACTATGATGGGAACAAAAACAGGAGCTGCCCAAGAGACAGGCTGCCAAGGGAAGACAGATCATTTGCTGCTGGATGGTGTCTGCAAACTCAAAAGCTCAGTGTGCAGCAAGGGCAAAATTCTGAAGCTAGTCATGTTGCTTTAGAGGTTCATCCTTAATGCCCTAGAGTCCAACTTATTAGCAGCAGACTAAAACACCTAAAAGATTTTGCATCGGGGTAGAAACTCAAGGCAAGTTCCACATTGGACTGAAATGACCATCTGATAAGGTAAAGCACAGATAATTTTTTAAAGTAATCAGGATCCTTCAGTGCTGTCTCCTGCTCAAAAAGCTCCAAGAGCCAAGCTGGCACTCCTTGGAAGAGAGGAACAAGATGGTTGCATACATAAGAACACAATCCAGAGCATTTCCAGTTCACATGTGACTCTTGTTCCTTCCACTTATGTTTGTCTGGTGGCAAGAGACCAAACAGGTACTGAGCTGTACCTGCACAAGTGCAGCTGGAAGGCCAAGGAAAGAGATTCTTCTTCTACTCCATCCAGCATTTGTCAGATCCTATCTGTAGTACTGGACCAGGTTTTGGGCTCCCCAGTAGAAGACAGACAGGGACCTTCTGCAGCAATTGCACCTGAAGCTCAGGTGGTTGAGCACGTGATGTACAAGAAGAAACTGAGTCAACCAGGCTGGTTCAGTCTTAAGAAAATAAAGTAAATAGGGAAAAATCTTACTGGTATCTTCAACTGCCTATCTGGAAGATGCAGAGAAGGCAGAGCTTGGCTCTTCTCAGAGATGTGATGTGACAGGACAAGAGGCACTGAACACATGTACATGAAATTTTTAGATAGCTGAGAGTTTTCACCTCATGGGTGACCAGAGTGGGGCAGGGACCAGAGTCATGGTACCACTCTCTGGAGACATCCAAATCTCAGCTGGACAAAGTCACAGCAACCCAGTCTAGTTGGACCTGTTCTCAGTAGATTATAGCAGAAACCTCCAAAGGTTTCTTCCAGTCAAAGCTATTCTATATTTTGACACAGCTACAACTGGCCAATAGCAGAGACAACAAACAGATTTGTTCTTCCCTAATACTGCAGTTTTATGTGATCTATGTTTATCACAGTGATAAACCATAAATCATAGTTGAAACCTCAGAAACAAAGATGGAATAACCAGCCAGCTGGAATTTAATCCTTAGACACAATAAACTTGAAGAAACAGCTCTCAATCCTCTATAGAAATGTACAGAACTATTGCTAGGTTAAATCCTTGTCATCCAAGATCCCCACACCTAGGCATGGCAGGAAAGCATTTCCCCTTTCACCCTACATTTTGACATCCATTTACAGACTGGCACACAGAGCAATACCAAACATCTCCCTGGGAAAGCCCCTTGCTAACACAGATGAAAAACCCTAACATCAATTTAACATCCCCAGTGCTCAGTGGAAAGTGTTTCACACCACACTACATGAAAGCTCAGGTCAGATGCTCTCACTTGCTTTGATACAGGTCCCCAGCATTCTGTGCCTCAAGTTCTATTTTACTGCTGGCATTTCCCTACTGGAAAGGGAAAGAAAAGGTGGGAATTAACTCTGAATGATAGTTCTAAGACAGTACACAAGACAGACGTCTCAAATGTGCAAAGCCAAGTTTACTCCCCCCAAGACCTGAAGCCAGACCATGACACTGATTGCAGGAGCACTGTAAAGACTTCAGCTGGTTTTAACTATTTCTTTCCTCCTACAAAGCTTTAACATGTCTCTGAAAACACACTCCTGAAGAAGCTGTGCCCAATGTTAACATGTCTAAAACAGCATGAACATGAAATACAGGGTAACCACATGGACCTTTCTCAACCTGCTCTGGAGCTCCATGTATCCCACAGGTGTCTTCATCCTGGGCAGAGCTTCATCCAAGGTGCTGCTCCCATCAGCAGATAAAAATGAGCAGATATGCTACAGGGGAGGGTGTTAATGGTATGGGGGAGGGAGGAATATAGGAAGGAAAAGGAGCTGAGAAGAATATATGAGCTAATCATGAACTTCAGTTTTGTGCTCAGCACTGCGTTATCACTAAATCAGATTAAATTGATCTCACTGCAAAAAGCTTCCTGTATCACAACAGCCAAGGTCAAGACAAAACAATAACTAAGGAATTTCAGTGGAATAAATCCAAGAGCAACTGCATTCAGCTTTTGCAAACTGAGGCAACAGAAGCTGCCATACACTGAGTGCAATCAGAGTAAAATTAGTCTTTGTCATTGACTAGGATAAAAAAAAAAAAATCAATAGATAATAGTGAAAAGTGAATTCACACATTAAAAATTTTGTTTCAAAGTCTTCCCAGCTCTAAGTTATAGCAGGTTGTGCCTTGACCTTCATTATACAGAGAGCAGAGGATGCAGTGAAGCCTCCTCCTCCTCTCCTGCTCAAACCTCTATCAGCTAATATAGTTGAGGGCATGACATGCAACTTTTTAAACAATACAAACAAGTTAGCTGATCAATTTAAAATAATCCAAGTGCTGCATATAGCCATTATAAACATTTTCTTTCTAGTTGAAGACTTAATTCTACCATGACATTTTCATTCCTCTGCAGTGCTCAGTACTGAAAGCCTGAGGAACCAGAACTGATGATGTAAAGAGTGATGCTCTCTTCCAGACAGAGCAGTGAGTTCAAAGAATTAATCTGGAGGCCTGAAATAAGATGTCTCCATCTCATGTTCCACATGAGGACCACACTTTTCCACAGCTCTCAGCAGTATTTAGCAAGAACTGTGATTTTACCTAGTATCAGGCAATGATGGAGGTAGTGCATAGGCAAAAATCTCTTTTTTTCAAGGGGCATGGCTGCTTCCTACAGTAGCAGGGGAGATGCAGAGTGACAAAGCAAAAATCTCCTGATAGGACAAACTGACAAGTTCCAGACACCTCAAGCAGCATGGATGAACAGAGCAAAGACATCTGCTTATCCTCAACCCACATCTTAACCAGCAGCCACTGTGAGGCACAAGAAGAAGAGTGAGAAAGTGTTATTGTGTTCTTGATACTTTGGAGGCAGATCTATACACACAACCTGAGGATGGACTTCCAGGAGGTATCTATAAAGCAGCAACTGATGTTGATGTATTTCTGTGGTGCTCTACTAGTTCACAGAAGTTTAGAAGCCTAATTATTTAGACTTTCTAAGAGATAAAGCAGCAGTAAAGAGAAATCCACAAAACCCTGGCAGCCTCAGAACAGAATTCTGTTGGTTGCTCATCTTGTGCTGACTCACCCAATGTACTGGAACTTAAACTCCTTTGCTTCAGGGAAGCTCCCCAGCCTGGGGGCTGCTTCAGAGGCGTGCCTGGATCTAACCCAGCAGTCACCCAAAAGTAATGATTAATCACAGAACCCTCGCTGCACTCTCACTTGTGCATCCTTCCTTGAAGTCTGTTTGATTGAATTCTGGCTTTGAAAAGGTTCCAGAAAAGAGAGCTAATCCCTGTGCTTTTCCACACCTTGCCTTCCTAGGAGGAGAAGTGACAGCTGCTTCAATTACTTTGTGGTCTGTAACAATCCTCCTTCACAAAATCATTTGGAAGTACTAAAATCCAATCTAATAACTTGTCACTAAAGGCACACACCTAAATTATGAAGGTCTAGCTGTGGATAAATAAGCTCTCCGGAATATTTTGTGTGCCTCTAGCTGCAAAAAAGTAACTTCAAATCATGAGATCAAGAAGTTCTTTCCTTTTAGAAATATTTCTCACAAAGTAACTGAGAATAAAACATGGTTTTATTCAAGTGGTGGGACTTGGCTATTGAACAGGATTTGGGAAAGAAAGGAAACCTAGAAAGGGAACAAGCGATGCCAGCTGTTACCTTGTGGATTTCCTCCCCCTCCCCAGCTTCCAGCAGACATGGAACAGTTCTGCCTTACCCCCTAATCCCCATGGACAGACTGACAGCATCATTTACTGCATGTTGGGGAAATCTTTGTGCCACACGTGCCTCTTTGCTCCACTGGCAGACTGTACAAGACAGCAACCTGACCATAAACCAGTACAGATAGAGGGGTGACCTACCAGAGGCATATCCCACCCCTCAAGTCTCTTTTGCCCTTACCAAAGCCATAACATTTTCTAAACTAGAAGACCTCTGCTGTGCTGTCAGAAGACACATCAGCCAAGGGGACTGCAAACAGGCAGAAAACCCAAGTGGTTACCTGGAGGCTATGCAGGGGTTATTTTCTTTGCCAGTCACGAGGCATCACGTGCATCCATGGGGCTGAAAGGACTCAAATCTGCTTTACTTGCAAGACATTTGTACTACATGAAGAGCCTGAAATACAGTTTGAGTAAAAGCTTCCTCCTACTGGCCAACCCAAACGGTCCTTGAGGGAGAAGAGATGGGAGAGGGAGCCAGGCAATGAAAGTAAATCTTCAAATTCTTTTTGGAGAACCTGTTTCAGACCCCCAGTGACTTGTGCCACGTGGGAAATAAAAGGTCTCTTTTGCCTTGGTCTCTATACCCTTGTAGAATTTGTATTAAGCACTGTATGAACTCTGCTGCCTCTCATCCCACCTCTCAACTTCCCTCTCAGAAGAATAATGCAGGAGGTTTGCTGTTAGCCATGGCAGAGGGTCAGTGACAGACTCCTACCCAGCCCTGGCCTCCTGACCATGGTCCATCTCCTTGAGGACCACACTACCACCAGGAGGAGAAGGTGAACTGCTTTAGTGCAGAAGATCAACCAACATTTTCTCAAGTTCAGAGACAGTGGCAATTGTCTTCACCTACAGTGCTATTGTGAATAAAACCTGGTGCTCCAGCACAGGATTGTGATCAATCAACTGCACACAGAACCTTTTGGAGACACCCTTCTCCATGTGATCCTCAGTCATCAAGATACTTTTGGCTGTCGTCCAGAGCAAGTGATGAATAATTGTAAGAAATCATTGGAGGTACAAAACCCTTTGTTTTTAATATCGTTACAGGAACCAAATTAATACAGTTCCTCTGTCATCTTATTCTCCCTCAGAGGGAATGGAGAGAAATTGCATCTGGAAATCCAGGTGGCTGAGCCCTGTAACTCTTCCTCCTGAATCCCCCACATAAATAAACATTCTTTCATATTCAGAATTTTTCTGTTTTAAAAAACAAAACCATTTGCCTTTTTCTTTAAGCTTGGTACCATGTTTCTTTAATGTTGTTGTGAGATACTGCACCCATCTTTCAGCATTTGCTTGCCTTAGGTGGCCCTTTTAGAACGGTCCTATGGTTCAAAGCTCTGAGAAGCACAGTATTTAAGGCATAGAAAATGAGGAGTTTTCTTTCCAGGGAGCAGACTGTATTTCTGTTACATTCCTTTAGAGGCTGAACTGCAAATCCCATCCCCTCAGAGCCAAAAGGGGAAAAGACAGTTAAAAATATCCCAGCAGTCATACAATCAGTTGTCTGTATTTTTTTTTTGAAATTTTTTTTTTAAAAAAAAGGAAAAAATATCCCATAGGTAAAGACAGAACAGAGTTCCAGATAGGGGTTCTTGGGAGGTGTTTTCCGTTCTTTTTGGCACCTTGTGATTCTAACAGTTGTTGTCCTCCCCTTTAAAAATCTGACTTTAAAAAGAGCTCTTTATCCACTATGTTTTGAGCTGTTACAGTTGTGGTTTTGCTTTGAAAGCTGCTTTAGGGCTCCTGCCATCCCATGCCCACCCCACATCACTCCAGCTCCTCCCACCGGTTCTTCATTCACTGGTCGCCTGTCCCTGTGGTGCTGTAGATGTGATGACTCCAGTTTGGGCTGGGGCTGCTGCACTGGACTCTTCTATCCGGGGCCTTTTGACTTCAGGTTCAGAGGAAGAGGAGGCTGCTGCTGGCTCTTCACTCCCTGTCTCACACACCCGGCTGACTACAACAGGAGTGGACGAGCTGGCCTGGGCTGCAAGGAGCTGCAGTGGGTTTGTAAGAGCTGGGAAGGAGAACAAGAGAGAGAAAGAATTAATGTAATGAAGTAGCACAAGTGCTTGCTCTTCCAGAAAACAAAACAAACCACCACAGCCAAATGCAATAGCTGGCACGTAGTCAAGTGGTGTTTTGAAGGGCCTGCTGGCCTCATCTCTCCCTCTCCCCTCCATAATATCAGCTTCAGGCAAGATTACCAAACTGGTAATAATCCTTTCCACAGGAGAACTTCCTTCTCCCCATCTGCTGTCAAACAAGGCATTAGCAGCTAAGCATTTGTCTCCAGAAGGGGAGGATCAATCCCCTGTTAAAATGACAACACACCTCTTTGAGAGGTAGTTCTCTGGTCCCCCTCAATCAGACCTTCTTGAAGCTACATGATCTGTGTGCTGTGCCTTCAGCCTAGAGGGCTCTGCTTGCACAGTAAGAATGGTCAGTCTGTTGGGAAACTAGACTAGAATCCAAATACTGAGTGTACTGACATCTCACTTGTAAAAGGGGCAGGAAAGAGCTTACCCCAGACAACCAAATGCATTCCCATCAGAACTGAGATCAGAACGTAGGAATTCCTGGCTACCAATCCTGTATTCCAGTACTGACAAAAGATCACACCCTCCCATTAACAAAAGCAGTGAGGAGAAAAAAAGATGATTTAAGAAGCAACACTCTGTAAAAATGTCTACAATCCCTAGTTCCAGACAGAGAATGTGCTTACACACTGGCTCTGGCACAGAACACTGCCTGGAAAACAAAACACATGCAGCTTTTGGAATCTGCATCAATCAGAGAGGAAGCCAAAGGGGGCTCAGGAGACAGCACATCCTCTGCCCTCCAGACTGCTTTGCAAGGATGGAATGACAGAACATTGGTGGTGTGTTCACTGCTAAGTGCGTCAAAAAAGGAGCCCTGGGATAAGTAAACAAAGCAAACAGAACAAAGGCCTCAAAGCCCAGCAACTTCTACTGAGACATGAGAAGGAGGCTGAAGAGTATCAGGAGTATGAAGGAAAAAAATAGGGTCAGGATGAGTGCAGTCGTCAACTAGAATTCAGTGATTAGAGAACCTAAACCCTGCAGCTGAAGAGAAGTTAACTTCATACAGAGAAGAGTCAAGAGACTCTGGCTCCATTTTCTGAACCAGGAAACTTACTACTACTTACAAAAACCCCTCAGATACAACTGGAATACTTTCCAGTTTGATGAGAAAGCTGGAAAAGCATTGGTGAGATTAGAATATCAATGTGAAAATGTTAAATAACATGTCTGAGTCTACCTTAGACAAACTCTACTGCTGGGTAGCAGCAACTCCACCTACCTCATCCATTTAATATCTTAATATCCTAGTTGCATAAAAACCTTATTATCAGTTTTTCATTGCTCCAATAAGATTCTTGCAATTCAAGTGCATGCCAGGTGATACTGCAACTAGACGTGGCAAAAAATTCTGTAGACACATTCCTACCTTCATGAAAACCATGAAAATCCCACCAGTGCCCTTCATTTCAAACTCCCAATCTGGGACAGCACAGGTGCTGAGCATCCCATTGAGTAGGGCTGTAAGAATCCTGGATATTACCATCCCCAGTCATCACCATTAACTGAACGAAACCTGAGGTGCTGAGCAAGCACGAAGAGGAGGCTGACAAGACACAGCTAGTAAGGGATTTTAAAAGTCAGACTTGACAAATGACTAGAACACATCCTGTATATAGAAAAAAATTCCTACATTCATTCACCTGATAAAATAGATCTTATTTCTCTCAGGCTCTAAGACCTTAAGATGGAAAAGTATGTTATTGTCTTAATACTCCATGGAGTTGTATTTCACACGACGTAAAGAGCAGCATGGAAATTTTATTATTTGGCATGTTGAAAGCAAAGGCTGTTTGTCAGAAGGAAACAAACAAAAACAGGCTCTATACACAAATCAGTAACACTTTCAACGAGTAACCCTCTAAAGGTAGAGAGGATAAGTAGTAATATTAATGTTTATAAATATGTGAAGGGTGAGTGTCAGGAGGATGGAGCCAGGCTCTTCTCAGTGACATCCAATGATAGGACAAGGGGTAACGAGTGCAAGTTGGAACATAGGAGGTTCCCCATAAGTATGAGAAGAAACTTCTTCATGGTGAGGGTGACAGACACTGGAGGAGGCTGCCCAGGGAGGTTGTGGAGTCTCCTCCTCTGGAGACATTTAAAACCCTCCTGGACGTGTTCCTGTGTGACCCGATCTAAGTGATCCTGCTCTGGCAGGGGGGTTGGACTAGATGATCTTTCGAGGTCCCTTCCAATCCCTAATATTTGTGATTCTGTAATAAATGCATGGCCAAGGACACTGGGCTTTTCAGAATTAATGTTAGCAAAACTTTTCCACCAGGGAAAGGGAGGACAAAAGGATGGGTATCACTAACATTTACAGAAGTTGAAGAGCTGGGATGTCTTTGGAATCAGCAACAGGTAATAGCCTGATACAAGAGACCTCGAAAGATCATCTAGTCGAATCCCCCTGCCAGAGCAGGTTCACCTAGATCAGGTCACATAGGAAGGAGACTCCACAACCTCCCTGGGCAGCCTCTTCCAGTGTCTGTCACGCTCACCATGAAGTTTTTTCTCATATTTATGTGGACCCACCTATGTTCCAGCTTGCACCCGTTGCCTCTTGTCCTATCATTGGATGCTACGGAGAAGAGCCTGGCTCCCTCCTCCTGACATTCTCCCTTGACATATTTATAAATGTTAAAGAGGCCACCCTTGAGTCTCCTTTTTTCCAAGCTAAAGAGCCCCAGCTCCCTCAGCCTTTCCTCATAAGGGAGATGTTCCACTCCATCATCTTTGTGACTCTGCGCTGGACTCTCTCCAGCAGTTCTGTGTCCTTCTTGAGCTGAGGGGCCCAGAACTGGACACAATATTCCAGATGCAGGCTCACCAGGGCAGAGTAGTGGGGGAGGAGAACCTCTCTCGACCTAAACCAGCTTTACAACCTCACTGCTAAGCAACCAGAACTGAGGAAGCGATGAGAACAGAGCCTACCATAGGTGCTGCCAGTGATGCTGTTGGTGGGGACGGCGTGTTTGCCGTTCTGGGTGACCGCCCGCACGGGGAGCTGGTGCTGCCCGATGGCCACCGGAGCCGCCTGCTGAAGGATGGTGACCGTCTGGCCGGGGACCCCCTGAGCCATCTGACTGGCCACGGTCTGGATGACTCTGCTGGCCGTGGGAATCGTGGCGAAGGCGATGGTTGGCTTCTCATCCATGCCTGTTTGTGGACAGAACAGACAACAATCATTCACTGCCCTGCTTAGGAGCAGGTTTTCTTATTAACATTTCAGCAGGGATACATACCCTGGATTTGCACCAGGGGAGGTTTAGATTGGATATTAGGAAGAAGTTCTTTACTGAGAGAGGGGTCAGACACTTGAACAGGCTGCTCAGGGAGGTGGTGGAGCCACCATCCCTGGAGGCATTTAAAAAAACAGTAGATGTAGCACTTGAGGCTATGGTCTAGTGGTTAGGGAGATGTTGGGATGAAGGTTGGACTTGATGATCCTAGAGGTCCTTTCCAACCGTAATGATTCTATGATGTGAAAATCTCAGCACCACAGAGGGTCAGGGATGAATACTTGAAAACACTGAAGTATTCTCTATTGCACATATATTCTATCAATATTAAGAACATCTTTCTGACAGCATATATCACTCAGTGAGAAGAAAAATCTAGATTATAAACTTGACCCTTTGTCCTAAAAAGGCACCATCTCCCTTATTGGCACATTATAGCTGTTGTATGGACAGCAATTACTGCAAATCTCATAGTTTACTTTATAATTACAGGCAAATTGGTCTGAATCTCAATAGCACACAGCAGGAGAAGGCACTGAGATCTTAAACAATGCCTGGAACCAGAAGTCTGCAGCAGCTTGCTGTCAGGCCTGCATGCAGGTTGATTTGCACAGAGGTCTTCCTGCAACTGCAAGCTTTTGCCAGCTATGGAAGTATGGAAAGAAACCAGGAGGGAAGATAAAGTAGGGCTGAGTTCCTGGATAGAGATAACTGTTTGAGAGCACTCAACCACTTATCTCTCTCCCCAGGGCAAGTGAGGGGACAGTTCAGCAGGTATGTGACACCTACAGGACAGCTTTCTGCTGAGCACGCAGGAAAGGAGAGTGACCTCTCCTCCAGGAGCTCTGAGAATCTCAGAGCAGAGAAGGCAGGAAGCACAAACTCATTTATCCTGCAGGAAGAGAAGACTTCTCCCATTTTAACACAGGAGTGGAGTTAGTAGGATGTAAGCATTGGGTTGAGACCAGCAGGGAAAGAAAAGGTAAGGAAAGCAGGGAGATTAGGAAGGAGAATGGAGCAACCAGGAAAAACAAAAGGAAGATAAGAGACTACAGAAGGATATGAGTGGGAACAAGAGAGGGACAAGTAGGGAAAAGAACCAGTGACAGCAAGAACTAGTGAATGAGAGATGAGAGCAGGTGACAGACAGGCAGCTGCAGCTGTTAGTGCTTCAGGAGCATGTATGGGATCCAGACAGGAATTTCAAAAGAATGCAAGTGAAACTCAAGTGAGACAACCAGTGTTGAAGTGAAAAATGCCAGTGGTCCTACATTACAGCAGGGGAAGGTCTTTGCCATTTTTTTTTCTTTCCCTCAGAGAAAAACCATTGCCCTGCTGCCCACATGAAAGCAATCAGAGAAACTAGTCTTGCTGCTGGTGCAACACACATCTGTCTTGCGGCACTAAGCCCTTCTGAAATGGTGAGCAGACAAGGTGTTGTCTGGATCGCAGCAACAGAACATATAACTCACTAAATCCCCCAAGGCTGGAATTTCCAGCTTAGGAAAAGAGCTTTTTGTTGTAACTGGTTTTGAAAACTGCTTTAATGGGGCACTGCCTGCACTTCCAGAAGCACCAGGAATTCCTCCAGGAATCCATGCCTGTGGAAAAGGGCTCTATCATTTATTTACAAAGCCATCCTGATGCAGAGAGCTTCAGTCTTTCCCAGGCCATCTCTTTTGGCTAAAAAAACCATTTCCATAGTGTGTCCAGATGACCAGTACACAGGCATAACATTGATACTGAGGATAATATAAATATTTAAAGCACTGCATGTGTTTTTTCAGCCTCCAAAGTCTGTTAGATTTGCTCTCCACAGCAAACAAGGGAGCACAGTTGTCCTGCTCACTGGTGGAGACATAAAATGAACTCTTATTTGGTTTATGTTTTACCTGGAGGAACATCTTTTCTTAAGAGTTACACACCCAGAGAGTGAAACAGTGTTTGACCACCCACCCCCCAAGCCTGCTCAAGACATTATCAGAGTAGCAAGGGAGGGGGAAGCTACCTCGGTGGTCACCAGCTAAGTCCAACACTGCTCCTGCAGCTTCATGAGCTCCTCCTGCTGTGCCCTGGTTTGTGAGGATGTATCCATTTGCAGAGTTGGCAGAGGAGGTCACAACTCGGACCATTGTAACAGTGGGAGCTTGTTGAACCACGTGGATCGCGTGACACGAAGGCTGCTGGGAAGTCACTATTGACGCTGGCATGTACGCAACTGGTTTTGCCACCAGGGTAGATGGTCGGGGAGGAACAGCCATGATCACGGGTTGGGCACTGACTGGAGAGCCTGAACAGAAGAGAGAAGCACACATTAACTGGAGAGGCAAAACTACCTCCATTCATTTCACAAACGTAGTTCTAATCTGCAATACTCAGTCCTTCAGCATTGGCAGGAAGGGGGGAATAGGGAATGAAAACTAAGGCTTCAAAAATACCACCTTCAATCTTCTCTTTCCTAATTTACAAAAAACCTTACTTGCCACCTGAACACATTTCTGTGATCAAAAGCTACAATAAGCACAAAAAGAAATGAAGCTCTACTTAATGAGCTTTGCCTTCCAATTTCACCAGGAACACCCTATACATCAGGCCAGTCACAGCACAGCTGACAAGCAGGTACCTGCCAGGGCTTAACAAATCACCAAGGCCCTGGCTACAGCACCACAGAGCTCTGTGTAGCCAAACTGATCTTACCCAGAAGGCTGACAAATTAGTGTGAGCGAGCTACGAGCCACCATGGTTACTCTGCTGTCAGTTCTTTACAGCCATCTAGTTCAAGGTTAGTCCATGTGTTTCTACATATTCCATTATCTCCTGCCCCCTCATCCAAAGACTCGCAAGAAAAATGGTCTGGAGTTGCATATGCACCATCAGTCTCTAACAATGAAGTGGAAGGAGACCCAGATCCTCCTATAACACTGGCAAAAGGATTCCTGTGGTGTCCTCAGCATGGCACTTGGTGCAACTGAACAGTCACCCTCTGTGAAACAAGAGCTACTCACCAGGTGCACTCTGTGAATACCGATACTCTGGAACTGAAGCTAACTTTGACCCAAAGTCATGGTCATGTGGAATGGGTGAGCCCTCCCGTGACAGGCACTCTGGAGTCTGTAGGCCACTAGAGTGAGGGGACAGCAGGCCAGGGTGAGTCGGGGAGGCAGGAGCACTCCTGAAACACCAGAACATAGTGTTGGCAAGTGTAGATGCATTTCAACCACAAGACAGCAGCAGAGACCAAGAATTATCTCCAGTATAGGATTCTCTAGCAGAAGGACAACCTTTCTTCCACACTACCCACTACAGTCTTGCTGGGAAGAGCTGAAAGGTACACAGTAATCTCATAATCACTCTAGCACCAAATATTATCATACTATTCCTCACTGAAGGAAACTGGGCCCTTCAGAGCATGCTTGATATTTTAAGGCCCACTGCTGGCAGAGGAGCTGTAAATGCCTCATGTTCAGATGAGTTTTATAATTTCAGGTCATTCTCAAAGGCTCTTAGTGTTTGAGAGCAATAGGGAGAGGAAGAGGGAGAAAGATGCAATGTAGATGCAAGTGTTTGGCCCTACATATGCTTCCAGAGCAGTTACTCCTCCTTCTCCCCATTTCCTCCCTTCCCCATCCACTTGGTTCCCACCTCTGGTCCCACATGGCCACCAAACACATGAGTAATCAAACATTTCTTTAATGACAAACAAGACAGAGAAGCTGATCAGCTGAAAACCTCTCCTCCTGTTTCCCCCCCATTTTAATGGACAGAGAAGAAGAGGTGTGGGAAGAATGTTATGAGAAATTGCTCCAGCTAGTGTTGAATTTTGAGCCTTATCCTCACAGCTACAGGCTCAGAGGAAGCTGTCACTGCACACAGCTCCTCTTCTGCAGTTACACTGAATACCCCCCCCATTGCTTCACTGCTGAGAGACACCATCAGCCTGATCTTCCCTACAGGAGAGTGTTTTAAATACCACAAAAGTTATTCAAACTATGATCTAATCCACATCTAAACACAGCTTTCCTGAAATGAGAGATTGGCACCTGAAAACACTTAACTCCAGTGATAACAGCTTTGAATTTCTTTGAAATGGTGCCAAAACAGGTATTTTATTTGAGGCAGTTTTGTAGGTTGGTTCTGGATATTTTTTTTTTTTTAAACACTTAAGAAGTCAGAACAATTTTCAGATTATGCCTCAGGACTATCTAACTATATTACCTCTCAAACTATAAACAGAAGTAGAGTTTGCTCGCTGTACTTCAGGAGAAGTTTGTTTGTTTCCACTTGTAATGAGTTTGGCACCTAGATTAGAGGAAGCTGAAGTTACCTGGAGGAGAGGGGCCCAAAAGGTGTTCGGAAGCAGGACACTCCTCTTTGCCTTCGTTTTCTAAACGCTTGCTCTACCAGCTTGGCTTCAGAGGCAGGGTCAATTCGCCAGAAGGAGCCTTTCCCTGGCTCCTCCTGGGAGCGTGGGACTTTAATAAAGTAACGGTTCAAGGAGAGGTTGTGCCGAATGGAATTCTGCAGGAAGCAGAGGAATGAGGTGATTATTTTGCCATGAGGAAGCACATAACAAAGAGGAATGGGTTTCGCCAGGCAGCTTGGAAAAACAAAACCCCCACGGCCGGAATCAGTGCTGAAGACAAACAAGCCACTCAACTCACACAGCTCCCAGGTCACAGGAGAACTGCAAGAGAAAACCTGGGGAAACGTGTCAGAGTTTCTCCTAATGATGCTGAAAGACAGGTTTGCTGGGTACTACACCATCACTTCCATACATCTGGAGCCAGGCAGTGCTGTGACTTTTCTGTGGAAAGCCATGAAAGCAGAGCTTTTGCTGAGGCAGGGGGAAATCACTGTAAACCAACCACATCAGAACTCTCTCAAAAGACAGGCTTTATTCTAGGCAAGTGGAAAAAATTGCCTGAGCCTGTGCTAACTGCTTACCTGCCAAACAATCACCGAGGTGCCCAAACATGCCCTAAAGGACACTGCATCTCACTGTAATCATAATGCAAGCCAGCCAACATGCCCTCAGACAGCTGTCTCTGAGAAGAAGCCATTATCTGGCACTAGTCTCGCTCTGCACGGCTCTCCAGAGGCTGACAAGGCTATTTATCCTTTTCATTGCAAAAGCCCATCTCGTCCTGGGGGTAGTGCTGCCTTTTGGGCCAGGGGAAAGGCTCAGTAAGCCCATGTGTGCACAAGCTCATTCCTTTTCCACTTTCAAAACAAAACAAGAGCTTTTGTAGCAGCTTTAGCCAAGCTCTTCACAAATGAGGCCTTCCAATGCCACTGTGGTAGAGGAGGGGAAAAGGTAACTTCACTCTCCACTAAAACCCAGCTCTCTTTGAAGCAGGACACAGCAACTGGTTTGCAAAGCACAACTCTGCTGAGCAGGTTAAGGCAGGAAGTGAATTCCACAATTAATTAGAAGTGCAGGGAAAAGCCAGGGAGGCAGAAATGTATTTATTCCAACTGCACTCAAAGTGCACCGAGCCCTACTGCTCCTGCCAGTTGAGCACAACGAAATCAGCAGCTGCAAGAGTCTTTCCAGCTGCATTAGTGTATTCTATTCAAAGGACAACACCCATTTCAGAGGTGTGATGCCAAGAAAAAGCCTGAAAGCAGGTGGAGCTGAGGTTTGTGGAACTTTGAAAGCAGCCCTCAAGTGAACATTTAAGCTTGATTTAGTGTGTGTTAACTACATCCAAACTCTCCTATGAAGTTGGTCAGATTTCCTTTAATACCACAAAGGCAGCACAGACTCGAAGTTTCCCAAGTTCCCATTCTGAGATTTAAATCTTGCAAACTGACTCAGGCAGTGCAGTTGAAACACTGGGAAACCAAAAAATCTGTGATGATTTGAGATGTTACGACTAAAAACTGGAACCTCAGTTTCAGGCTGGACATCATCTGCTGGGACAGACCATGCCAAACAGACAAGGTGAAGGGTTAAGCAAGATTCAAGCAAGTATCTGGGTAAAGGAGTGACTGAGAATAAAACCAAACAAAAATGAAAGACATGACTACAGCATTAAAAGGGTTTCAGAAACCAGAAAGCCCAATAGTAACACACTGCTTTAGAAAGTATTTAAAAAACCCTATAATCACAAACAAACTAGTTACCTTAGGTTAAACAAATTCACTCTGGGAATAGTCAAAGCAGCTCTCTTCCCAGTGGCCCAAATCTTTAATAAATGCATTTCAAAGCAGATAAACACTGTCAAAGTAGTTTAAAAGCTTGTCAGTGTCAAGAACTCACCTGCCAGCCTTTGTCAGCAGTCCTGTAATATGGATAATGCTTGGTAATGTGGGCATAGATCCCACTTAGTGTTAATTGCCTGTCCTGTGCTGAAGATATAGCCTGCACAATTAGCTGAGCATAAGAATAGGGTGGCTTGGACTCATCCTAAGGAAAAACAAACAGAAATTTAGTCAGTAACAAAGAATTCTCACACTAGAGTGTACCAACAATACAGACCAAAAAAAAAAAACCAAAACAAACACATTGGTCTGTAGCTTTCACAGATTCTAAGAGAGCATCAGAGGCAACTAAGAGCAGTACCACCCTCTCCCTTCCACTCCTGTTTTATAGCTGCCACCTCCCAGTTTAGCACAAGCATTTGTGTGCAAACAGGACTACAGGACTGAGCCAGATGAAAGTATCTCCTTCCCTCTTCCCACAAACACACACACAAAATGTTAACATTCATTTGACTCCATTCCCCACTGAATCCTCCTCATGTTTTTACCAGACACAAGGAACAGGACAAGCAATGGAAGCAAAAACTTAGAGGGTGTAGGGTACAAACAGTATTTCAGTGTTCATGAAACTCAGACTTTCAATTCTGCCCAGCTACAACCAGACTGTTAGAAAGGTTTCATGCAAGCATGCTATAGGCTCTCCTCCCAGCAACAAGCCCAATATGAAACCTGATCCTGTCCCTTTCCCTCTCCAGCAGGATTTGTTTCATTCTAGGAACTGTAATTTGTTTGCCAGATCTCATATTCCCAGCTCTTCATATTACGCCATCAAGAACAGCCCTTCTTGTCTCAAGGGAGAATTCAACCTACAGAATAAAGCCACCCAGTATTGTGCTCCTCCACCCAACCCCAAATCAGGTGGTTTTGGATCTAGAGCTTTCACTTTGATCTGAAGATCAGCTCACCAAAATTAAATTTTATCATTATAACTAAGTTATTTTTTAATCTAAATTCCATTTGCTGCTCTCCTCATTTAGCGCTTGCTTGACAGGCCTTTGTGTTTGTTTTCAAGTCAAGACTACAGATTTCTCATGGCAAGGATCTGGTTTCTTTCCTTGCTTCCCCTTTCTCCAGCTGTGTTTTGCAAAATATCATTAATTAAAAGGAGAAACCAAGACTCTGGCTTTTAATGCACCTCTTTACAGGTTCGTGATTTAGCAAACAAGCAAAAAAATCTCCTCACTTAAATGTTTTAGTGAATGATTTGAATATATTTTGGGCAGCTAAGCAAGGAAATACATCATCTACCACTAATAAGACGCTGGTTTGAAGGCATGGTCTCAAACCCCTGGAGGATACTGCACACAGTGTCCTTATGGCCAAGGTATTCTTAGACCCTTTTAACTCTATCCCACATTGGCAATAAACCACCAGGTCTTAAATAAGCCTCCTGGTGAGCACTGCTGGGTAAGTCATGTTTCTGCAAACCTTTGGGCTGTCCCCGCCAGATGCATCTGCCTGCTGCTCTGATGCTGCCTTCGCAGCATATTCTGCTGCCAGCTGCAGATCCGAGGTAATGTTGTGAACAAAACGATATCCTGAGGATCCAGCACCACGTGGACTGGCCGGGCAAGAGTTGGGAACACTGGAGAGGCAAAAAGGAAACACAGTTCTTTATTACTTCATTTATTAACAAGACACATGGTTCTTATTCTCTAAGGTACAGTAAAGCTCCCAGGTCACTGAGAAGCTGGTATGTACTGGACTTGTTTTTGCCCCTGTGGCTTATCTAAAGCACAGAGACTGAGGAAAAAAAAACCCCAAGAGATAAAATTGCAATTTCTACAAAATCCTGGCACACACACTCCCCACACCTTCTGCAATCACACGGCAGCAGAGTCTCAATGTATTAAACAATTCCTCTGTGTTTAGAGAAGCACTTCAAACAATGTGGGGCTTAAAACAACATCCCTGTACCAGGGAAGAACCCTTCACTAGATGAATAGCTTGCTATTACAACTTGTGAACGAACACCACACCACCCTCCTTAGAGCACAGGTAATATTTAACCAATCCTAACATATATGAGCTATGTTCTTTTACAGTATTGTATTTAAAGCACCCAGTGCAGACATCTGCCATGAAGGTACTTGTTTAACACAACACTCAAGCCTCAGAAGATCATAGAGTCATAGACTGGTTTGGATTGGAAGGGACTTTAAAGATCATCTAGTTCCACCCCCTGCCATGAGCAGGGACACTTGCCACTAAATCAGGTTGCTCAAAGCTTGGTCCAACCTGGCCTTGAACACTTCCAGGGATGTGGCATCCACAACTTCTCTGGGCAACCTGTGCCAGTGCCTTACCACCCTTGCAGTAAAGAATTTGTTCCTTGTATCTAATCCAGATCTACCCTCTTTCAGTTCGCAGTTGTTATCCCTCACCCTATCAGTACATTCCCTGACAGAGTCCCACCCTGAGCAGTGCCACACAGCTAGAGACAAGTATTGCTTTGGTTCACCAGCACACAAATGCAGCCAACCAAAGGGAGCTGCAATCAGTGTACAACACAGAAGGCAGCTTGCTCCTCAGCTCTGGCTGACGTTGGGAGCCCAGGGCCACCACAAGATGGCATTACAGGAACAGCTATGGAGGACAGCCCTGCTAAGGCTGATCAAAAGCTACAAACAAATAAAAGGTGGCTATCATTTGCGGCACCACTCAGGCAGAATTGAGTGCTACAAGATGAGAACTAATCAGAAAGGCTTGTCACCCTTGATTGGCAGGG
Organism: Brachypteracias leptosomus; assembly: GCA_013401335.1. Classification (NCBI taxonomy): domain Eukaryota; kingdom Metazoa; phylum Chordata; class Aves; order Coraciiformes; family Brachypteraciidae; genus Brachypteracias; species Brachypteracias leptosomus. Next base: position 248,212 of record VYZX01023850.1, on the reverse strand, counting down.
TTGGAAGGATGGGAGAAGAGGGATGAGTCTGGGAATCTGAAGTTCCCTTTTTCTGCCTCTCCTCAGTGCTGTGCTGCTTGGCATCCAGGGGTGTGACACCAGAGCAAGGTGACACTTTGCCAAATCCCAGGAATACTTAGGTCTTCCACATCAGAGCAGAGAAACCGCAAACAAGAAAGCAAAACAATAGACAGAAGATTTACAGAGCAAAACAAGCAGTTCAAATTGTATGACAAGATGCAAATTGAAGCCCACAGCTGGGAACTAAATTCAGTACAACTGACACAAACAATCCTCCCACCAGCCAAACGCCCAACAGCAGCAGTTCTAACCCTGACACAAATAAGTGCAATAACTGATACTCATTAGAGCACTGTGATAAATGCTGCATGAAAACACACAGGACACAGTCTCTTCCTCAAAAAGGTGATTGTCTAAATAGCTTCTTCCCCCACACGCACGTACACATGCGGATGGAAACAACCTGACACCCCTTGTTTGCTCAGTGGGCAATCCCTCTGGTGCATAAGCAATCTGACAGTGTGAGGAATGACCCGTTTCCTTCCACAGCCCAGCCTGTGAAGTGAGAAGCTGCTGCTTCTCCTTGTGGTGTCTTTGCAAATGGCTGCAGTGCTGAGCTCAGCACAACCCAGACTGGTTTCTTTTCAAAGTGAATTACGGGATGGGGGGCAGAACGGAGGAGAGGGAAAAGGCAGCAGAAATATTCAGCCACAACAAACCCTTGCAAAAGGAAACTCATCTGCCTTACACTAGCCATGCAAAGTGTTACCAGCACCTGGTAATAATCCCTTCAGTGCCCACTGATAGTCCTTGGCATTAATGGGTGATGCTGCTCAGAAGCACAGCAGAAGGTGAAGCCTTCAGGAGGTGCAAGGTATATAACTGCTGAAGAGCCTATACATATAAATCTCACTTTGCTAGAGATAAAGGCATTTCTTACCCAGTCTTCAAAAAGCAGAGACCTGTTTGTGCAGGAAAAGGAATCAAAGTTCTCTATTCCACGCTTTCAGCCTGCTTTGGAAGTGGATAACACAAAACCACAGAAAACACTCTTCATGTCTTAGTATTCACATGGGGAGCTGGTGTGAATTTAATTATTCCACTGTCATTTTTCAAGAGCTTCTCTTCTCCACATACACACTTCTTATAACGTGTAGATAATTACAAATGAAAGCCATTTTCATACATGAAACAATGACAAACCAAAAACACAGCAATTCTTTTTATCTTTGCGTTTGGCACTCGAGCAATTATTGTAACACATGGACTAGGAATGGAATAGGATGAAACAGTTTTCTGATTTTGTTCTTCATCTGCAGAAACACATGAACAGCAAACCACAGAGACAGCAGCCAAAACTCAGGTCAAAGATACGGAAGAGAGAAAAGTTCTCCAGTAAATTCATGCTGTGCACAGAGCTGTCTTTCTTTGCTTTTAAAAAAAAAATAAAATAAACCTAGTATGGCTTCAAAGCTTGTCTCTTGCAGTTCAGATAAAAGAATTGATTTGTTTCTTCAAGACCAGCAGAACAAGTTGTCCAGTTTTTGTTGGTCGAATTTTAGTTTGAGGCTGAGAATGAATTTTAAGTATGATCTCTTGCTTTAAAAAAAAAAACACAAACCAACAAACCCCACCAAAAAAACCCACCCCAAACCAAAGGGAAAAACCCTTACCCTGCAGGGCTGTGATTCTCTCGAGTGCTGACAAAACCCCTCCAACCTAAAGTGTTGTTAACTTTTAGAAAGCTAGCCTCTCCCAGAAGAGAGTCACTGAAGAACACGATAGTACCTTAACAAAGTGTCTATTTCTTGAGGCAGCCACAGTAATAGCTGAAGATCTAGAAGAAGTATTACTCTTTTACCAGAATGGAGCACTTTTGTCCAGGTAGACCTGCTTCCTTTCAGCCCAGATTTAATGATCCAATCAAGAGATGTGGGAACAGAACCAACACCATGAACTTTTAACTGCTCCATGCAAACAGACAGGGTAACACATGCTGATAAGTGTTCCAGCTCCCTGTCAATCATCAGCAAGCTCTTCAGAGGGAAGGGAAAAAGAGCTGACTACTGGAAAAAATAAGGAGACAATCTGTTGTTTCCCCAACCCCTCCCCACATGGGACAGAAGGAGTGAAGAAACAGTTTTACTAAAAATACCCTTCTGAGGGTTAAGTTAAAATTAAACATTAGTGCAGTCAAAAGAAAACAAGCAAACACAATGCAGTGACATCAGTTTCCTGGAGTTCCTGGAATTCTCCTCACCACCCAGAGCTGGGGATGCTTGTGTGCACTCACACCCCCTTGAAAAATATTATGGAACAAAAAGGCTTTTCCCTACAAACACCTGTTTGTGCCATAAAACAAAAATCAAGTGTGGGGATGGTGATTATGATTTGTTGGATATTTATATCGCATCAATACGTGATGATAACTTGATCCATTTTGAGACTGCAACCTTTTGCTGAGAAAAATCACAGCTAAGGCTGCAAACTCACCCAGATCTTAGACACCCTACCACAGTGCTGTGACCCACACCTGCTGTCCATGCAGGCCATGGTAGCTCACAAGCAACCCAAGCTAACTTGGGTTAAGCTTGTCTGTTATGGAATAGAGCATTTTGGAGGGTAGGCAAGTGTTTTATACTGTTGAAAGACACAGAGCACGTAAGCTAACCAGCTGCAGTCACCCACTGCCTTAATCCTGTGGCACCATGGTTAATGCCCCAAGTCCCAGAGATCGTTGGTATCTAGTGAGAACTCAGCATCTCACCCTGAAACACAGACTGCAGGCAGCCACCGGGGCGCAGTTCCGCAAATACCACGCTGAGACTCAGCTGTAGAATCAGACTACAGCCACATGCTGAATCACACTGTTCCTCTGCAGCATGTTTTCCATTTCATACTTAACCCCTCTCCAGCTGGAAGGCCAGGAAGATGAAGGCTGAAGGTAGTGTCTGCAACATTCACCCATGTAACGGGCAGAATGCCTTTAAACACGGGGCTTCACTTCTGGCTGCTAAGAACATAACAGCTCTTTGCAGCATCATGATTTGCTTTCAACTCTTGCCACAGGATTCTGGTCTCTTAAGTTCAAAGCAATTTCTAGCAACAATTTAATCTTTAAATGTAGAAAATATGTACAACTTACTGCTGGAATGTCCAAAATCAGCTTGCTTTAACTAAAGAATCGGTGCGTAGAACTAGGATGTACCACTGCATACATGGTGCGTCCACACCCAGGACATCGTGTTGCTTGTCTCCTCTAATTTAAAAAAAAAGGATGCAGCAGATCCAGAGAAGGTACTGATGGGGATAATTAGGATGATCAGAGATACAGAAACAGATTCCTCACACAAAACAAATAGTTCAAGCCAGAAGCTGAGGTGCAAGGTGACAGCCTATAAAAACAAAGCCAAGAGGAGATGCTCAGCTCCTGGCTTCTTCCAAAAGAAGGGAGGGTGAATGCAAAATGAGACTAAGCAGCATGTCCACAACAAGAGAAAGTGTTTCTGCCTTTGTAGTTACACTGTAGAACGACATGGTGTAAGACAGGGCTGATGCTGAAAGTCTGTGTCAATGCCAAAAGGCTGTTACACAAGTTCTTGGGGAAAGGAGGAAGACAAGGAATCCATCAGGGGCTTTATTAGACAGATGGTCAGGAAGTCCCTGCTCCTGATCCAAGAAAATGGTGGAGGCAGACTGCACGTAAGTTAGCACTGCCCTGGATTTATTGTGTTCTTATATTACCCCAAAGACCCCTGTTGGAAGCAGAATACTGGGCTAGAGGGATCTGTTGCCTGTGCACACATGTAGATTATGTAAAAGTCCCCAGACTCTCTCAATACCAGCCACATTTTACAGACCGGGGGAAAGAAAATAAAAATGAAGCAACAAGTGGTTAAATGATTTATTTATGGTTATGTTACAAGTCTATGAACAAGCTGGGAACAGAAACACTCTCAAACTCCAGAGCCAGTTTCCCCAGAAGGAGAGGCAGGATGAGAACACAGGAAAGGTGGCCTAATCATTTCATTCTTTTTTCCAAGAAAGATCTGTAGGGATCAAGCTATACAGGCTTAATTTAAGCTAGGTATATGGATAAAGCACCTATCCTCTCTATGATAAAGAGGAAAGATTACCTGGGATCTGACATAAAACTCTTCACCTGACTTGGAATCCACACTGCTAGAGAGGAAAAACCCCATCCCTTTAACTTTGTGGTTTAGGACACGGTCAGCACCTTTGAAAAATGCCAGGGTGAACATTTGTGAAGCAGGTACAAGAGACGTGGCAGGGGCACACTGCAAATGTACTGATTCACAGAATCACAGAATGTCAGGGATTGGAAGGGACCTCAAAAGATCATCCAGTCCAATCCCCCCGCCGGAGCAGGAACACCTAGATGAGGTTACACAGGAAGGCGTCCAGACGGGTTTTGAATATCTTCAGAGAAGGAGACTCCACAACCTCCCTGGGCAGCCTGTCTGAATAGGCAAAATTTTTTAAACCCCTATTGAGTACAAAGGGAGAATTCCCATTTCTTAAAGTCTTCCCCAGTCCCATCCTCAAATGCAAGTTGGAGGTGGATGGCCCCACACATAAGGGCTATGATTAGAGAAACAAAACTCAGACTACCTCTATATTCATGAGCCTGCAAAAGAGGGGCATCAAAAGATACAGGAGCCTTTTTACGTGCAATAAGCAAGAATCAGGTCAAAGTACAGCACTTGGGCTTGCGAAACGAGCATTTCCACGATACACCAATCAGCAAGACTGGGTGAGAATCCTCTGCCACTCTCTCCTTCCCGGCCTAGCCCCAACATCAACTCAAAGAAAGGCAAGTCCTTGCACGTTGTGTGTTTCAGGTTTCAGAAACAGTCACAAGTGGTGAGACTGCCAAAGGAAGCTGAGTTTGATGGGAAAGGAGAAATCTGAGAGCTACCCTGCTTGCTTAATGCTGAAGAAAAGCAAAGCTGTCGAACAAGCCACAGAGAGAGAAAGTTATCCACAGAAGTTGAAATTCTTATTACTTGTCTGTGTTCCAGTGGTTCCCCTCTTTGAGAGGAAGTGAGCTCACTCCAACTGTGGATGCAGTGAACATTTTATACTCATTGGGGGAAGAGGAAGTGCTCATATAGCTGGTGACTTCTGCAACCCTTCCTCCAGCACATGGCCCATTATCTGAATAAACATGCGTAGGAACTCCCAAGCCCAGCATACACTGTTCATTTTCTAACGTGATGTATATGCATCATACTTAGCTGGCTTGTGGTTTGGAGACAAGGGTGATTAAAAATAATCACTGGTCTGTCCAATTGTGGGAGTTACCTGAGCCATATATATTCTGTGTGAATGCAGGAAGTAATGGATAACTGAGACAATGCAAAAGAGCCTGCAAAAAACCTGCCCAGGAGCTCTTCACTGGCTCCTCAGCTACCTGGCTAATGGGGCTATAGGAAGAAGGAAAAGCGTGAATGAAATGGAGCAAGGAATATTTATGCAATCCTGTTTCAGGGAGTGAAGGCATCCACCAAAGTCAGGGTTCATTCAGCTTCCCATTACATACCTTGAGAGGAAATGTGCAAGTTCAGATTAAATCCCAAGTGTTCTGAACCAGCGTTGTACAGCTGTCCTAGAGCCTATTAAAAAGCACTCCCCTTTTTTCCAAGCCAAGTCTGAATGAAAGCAGAGCCAGCATTTGCACGTCTGCTATAACCCAGCTCAGACACACACGCACTCTTCTGTCATGCTTATGGAATAAAAGCTCAATACATAATTTATCTACTACACACTTGGAAAGTAGTAATTACATTATGCATAAAAATCAGACAATGAATTTAAACAACCTGTTAAAGGCCACAAAACAAGGTGGTGGCTAAGCCGAGATAACTGCAGTTCCTGGAGAGCAGGCCTCTGAGTAACCCACTATCAGAGCATGCAACATGTTACTGGACTAATTTTGCCTAGCAAAAATAAGGAAAAAAGGAAATAAGGTTTAAAGTATGTAGCTTATGAAACCATGGCAATTCAGCTCACATCTTCTGGTTTACTGATCAAGCTTACAAAACAAAAGATGCAGAAGGATGCCAGCTGATCTTTCATTATTCACACCATTAATTTCATTGTAAACTAGGTATCGACCCTTCTAGCAACAGCTGAACGTGGGCAGGCACATTAAGTACTAACAATTAAAATACAAATTTGGGTCCATACACAAAGCTGCACCAGTTTAGCTATTAGCACAGCCCTTCACCTTCTCAAGCAGTGGTTCTCACAGGGCTCTAAGGGTTCTTCCTCCTACGTGGCAAAGCATTTTATTTTTTTTACTGATAAAGACTGTATGTGAGCTAACTATCGATGCCCTTTCAGTGAAAAGCCAAACAAGAACAAGACAAAGTGTTCAAGCCCACAGTCATTCTGGTGCAGAGATAAGCCAGAAGTAGCAGCTGTAAAATATGAATAACGATCCTGACCTCCACAGCAAAGCATTTAGTATTTCTTTATTGTAGCTATAAATATATATATCAGTGTGAGGGCAATTGCTGCTTAGGATAGGGAAGCCTGTACAGAGAAATATTCTCATTTTCATAAATATTAAAGAGTCCAACCCTGAGGGGCAGTGCTGGAGAGAGATGCTGTTTGGAAAGCTGTGTTAAGTTACTACTACAGGGTCATTAACACTGACTGGAAGATAATAAAAGGAAAAACTAAACACTGTAAATCTAAACTCCAACTCAGCATGACTTTGAGACAAGGAACAGGCTACTACATCACACCTTGTCTCTGTGGATCTCTATAATGCAAACATAAGCTGGTCTGGGGATGAGACTGCAACACATATTGAGTCACATTCATGTAGATATATATTTACAGCAAGACCAAAGGGAAGTGTTTGTAGCATGAGTGAGGAACTTCATATCAGTGTCACCCAAAGAGCATCCTCCAAAGGCAAGCTGCAGAACCTGAAGGCCATGCACTGAAAGATTTGTCTCCTAATTCCTGAAATTGTGGATCAGTCACACCCCACAACAGGCAGAGCTGAATTTAACCAAACTACCCATGGTTTTCACACAGTATTTCAACACCTTGAATCTACTGAGAAGAAATTTGGTGCTACTCTGCCCTTTCTACACAGTGTAAAATGGCAGCCTGCTTATACCAATTCCTTACAGCCACAGTGGCCTTTTCCCTTTTGGAACGTGTGAGGCTGACTTTTTTTAAAAGGAATTTTGAACTCAAAGCAGGAAGAAATAAGCCATGCCTGTGTGTAATCTTCACAGCGTGCTGCCAACCAACGTTTTCCCTTAAAGCTGTACAACAGCATTCAAAATACAACTACAAATGGCCCCTCCTGGAGATAAAACACCTAGCTAAGAAAACAGTGGGCACATTTCTCCCTAGGAGCAAGCAGGAATCTTGCTCTGCAAAGCTGCTGAGGGTGGCAGGTTTGGTTTTAACTAAAGCTCATTCCCTCTCTAGGCGGTGCACTTTGCAGAGAGGAAAATAAATAGGTTGGAAAAAACCCAGAAGCTTGCAGGGGGGGATCTGCAGGGAAGCAAGCTGCAGTGTAAACAGGGAGGTAGAGCAGGGCCGGGGGTCAGGAGGGCAGGGCTGGATCTGGTGGTGGGAGCACAGGTACAGCCCTTGCCCTGCACCAGGGTGGAGGCAGGAAAAAGGGGGCCAGGAGCCACTTTCCAAAAAGGAAATTTCACCCTGCCCAGGATTTCCAAACTGCAATAATTTTCCATGGGCCAATCAGGGAGGAGCGAGGCAAACGCACCAAATTAGGAAAGTAAATACTAGAAGGGGCAGAGGGAGGAGGAGAAGGAGGAGAGCCCAGCTCATGCAACCACCTCCCAAAGGCAGCCATGGGAGAGGGGTGTTGGTTCCATGCTGAGCCCCAACCATGCCTCCCAGACTCGCCCTTGGGAAGGGAGGGAGGAGACTGTGCCAGCCTCAGCTCCTGCTGTGAAACCACCAAGATAGCAGAGAGCTGCCCTGAAAGCCAGATGGCCAGAATGTAGAGACATGCTCCCCAAAGAGCATTCCCCTTCTTGGGCAGAAACACCCAACTCACTTCCCAAAGCCTGGCCCACGGGGCACAAGACCCGCAAGAGATGAAGCTGGGGGGAAGCTGAGGCTGAAGGGGCCGAGCAGGGATGTTTACAAACGTGTCAGCCCCTCCTCTGTAAGAGGAACTCGGAAACGAAAGGGGTTTGGCAAGTGAAACCTCAGATGTCTTTTGAGGTTTTCTGAAGACTTGGCTGGATTAGCTTCTGCTCAAGACAAACGGATGCAATCATTAATCATCCTCAGTAAACACTCCGCTAGGGGCTGAGCACAATTCAACACTACTAGTTCCACTTTCTCCTTATGCAAAAGAAACATTCTCGGGGAGTCAAATATCAGTCACAGGCATATGCCAGAGTCAAAAGATACAGCCTCTGTTAGTAACACAAACCACACCGAGCTGCTTTGCGCAAGATGACTGAATGGAAACTAACTACCATATGTTGGCAAAGAAACCATCCCCCTCCCCTCCCAGCAACAAGCTTCATCTAAAAAGAGAAGGTTAAATATAAACTAAAAGCAGTGCCTGAGCAGAGGACTAAAACCACAGCTACCTCCAGCCCCTTCTTTCTAGAATATCTGCACTGCACATCTGTGCAGCTCTGCAAGACTGGTGGAAAAACCCAAACAAGCAAGCGCCTCCAGACCTATGCAAAACCAAACTGGCTTCACCCTGACACTGAAGTCGTTCTCAGCCATGGAAATTTGAATACTACTCCTTGAATTAGTGTTAACTGTCAGAAGATGTTTGTTTATTATACCTTTTTACAGATAAAAAAACCAAACCAAAGGCTATTACTATTACCAGGAATGCTCTTGCAATGCTGAGGCCCACAACTTTTAAAACTCTGATACATCATCCTACATGAGCCTACTTTACTTTGTAAAATTTATTATACTTCAAGTAACAGCTTTACTGTTAAGAGATACTACATTGCAACTCCATAGTATCAACTCCTTGCTGAGAAAGAAAGATAGAAAACCGTTCTGTGTTCAGATTATTTCTATTGCATGCTGGTGAATGGAATACTTTACAAAACAGGATACTTGCACAGATGTACATTCAGATTGCTGCAGCCCCTCAGTACATGATCAGCATCCTACCCCTGTTTCCTTCCATTCCCAGGAAACCACGTGCCAATGGCCACCCTTGTCCCTAACTCCAGATAACACGAGCACCACCCAGCAACAACAGAATATTATTGAGATAAAAATAAAACAGGCGGTCCTAACACAAAGTATCTGCCTGCTTTCTTTTCCCCATGTAAATAGGCAGCTCTTGATAGATATTTCTAATTCCACTGCCAAAGATTGACTAGTAACCCTGGAGTGTGAAACTAACACTCAAAGTTCTCCACAAAACCCTCTGAGCTCTTAAACCAAACCCTCACTTCCAGCCACTAAGACAGTTTTTAGCCGTCTTCCCACATTTTGAAGATCAGATATCTGACTAGTTATTTTTAATGGGCCATTTCATGCACCAAGTATATACCAAACAAACCAGGGCTGACAGACTGATGTCAGCCAAGACAGATGCAGCTTTGGATAGTCCATGTCTTACCTGATAGTGCCTGTGGGGGACGGGAGGGGACTGACCACGCTCCGGAGATCCGGCTCCGGGATGTGGATCTTCAGGGGTGAGATTTGAGGGTAAAGTGGCCGAAGGGGAGGCGATGAGGCTTCCTCTTTTGCTTCCTCTTTATGGTATAAAGATGTAAACTGGATCTTTATAACTGTGCTGGGGAATCGGAAGGTACATCTGCGAGGGAAAGAAAAGGAAAAGTCAGTTTCACACATGACACTAAACACTGAAATGTTTTTGTATGTAATTAGTGAATCATTCATTCATTCACAGCACAGAACTCCACCATTCTCTATAGCATCTTTCTGCCCAGTCCTGTCCTGGGTAGAATTACTGATCATTCATAAATCTCTGTGAATTATCATAGTGTCTCATGTATCACCCAGTGATTAGATGCAAGTTGAAGTTAAGTGATTTCCCCAAGGCCATGTATTCAGTCAATGACTAAGCAAGATGCAGAACTATGAAAAAAAACTGTGAGGTTGCTGCTGTATCAAGGACTAAGATTTATCTTTTATTAGCTCCTTGTACATAACTCAGGAAGATGCAAGTTACTAGAAAGTATCAAGCCTCAAGCAACATGGAGGAAATGAGCCATAAAGTCCAGACAGAGCAACAAAAGGCCTCCAGGTAAGACCAAACAGCACTATTTAAAGACTGGCCTCTACATATTGTATAACTAATGCCCATGTAATTCTCTGCACATGAAGCTAAAGGATTATCTAGCAGGTTTCAGATTAAAATACATTTATTTAGACAACATGGGTTATAGCTCACAGGGTGAGAACAGGGCCCCTGCAAGCCTATAGGGCCTCACTACTTCTTTAAGTAACACTTCTTTCCAATTGTTATTCAGGAAAAAAGAAATAATCACACATCTACAAGTGCAGCCTTCAAGAGATGCTGGGAAATTCAAAAGGAAATAAGTACTGACATTTTCCATATTTGAACAGAAAGCTTTCTCATTTACAGTGCCTACAATAGGCACAGGGCTGTATGAGTGAGTGTTCTGCAATTCTTCTCATTGCACTTTAATTAGACAATAATCTGCAATCAATACAAGCTTTCCAGGGATCGTTTCACTGACACCAAGGTTAAAGCAGCAGGAAATAAAAACCAGGTTTCACCGTGGGAAAGGCCAGCAGAGCACAGTAATTGTGCTGCCTTCCAGCATCTTGCCTATAGAAGGAAATGAAGGGACTCGGGCAGTGTTGTTCTAGCACTGGTTTAGGCTGAATGTAATTCTTTTAACCAGTATATTATTGAATCCTGACAGATAACAGAATGGGGTGGCAAGCAAGGAAATCTGCATTTGTGACCACTGTATATTAACGCTGCTATCGATAGAAAGGCAGAGAAACATCCTATCACAGCTCTAAAAATCACACTCTCCTCTTGGTTCTTCCACCCCAGCTATTTCTGCTGTAAGATAGTGCTCAGAAACCTGCTGTGAAGAATCCAAAATTATCATTCAGGCAAGGGAAGCTCATTCCCATCTCCCACCTCCTCTCTCAAACAAGCTGGCTCAGCATTCAGAGGCTTGGACTCACGGTTGTTCTGCCACATACAGCAGGAGTTTGCACTGCATTTAATTCACTTCAGAGGTCCTGCCACCTGCACTCATTAATGTATCAAATAAGAACATCATTGCTGGCAATGCAGCCTAATTGTGTTTATCTAACCCTTCTAAACATGGTTCCCTGCAGACTCAATACAAACACACAACTGGGCAGTGTCCCTGCCTTGCAATGGCTGCCAGCAGCTTCCTGAGCTCAACCTGAAGGGATGCTGCTGAACCACTGCTCTGCATTTCATGCTGCTCCGTGGATTTGCTTATCAAAAAAAAAGCAGAAAATACATGAATTTGCAATGAGCATCACATGGACTAAGGCTCAATACCAGGACAAGCAAAGCACATCATTTCTCAAGCCCTTACTGGGACAAGCTGAGCTTTCTTTCACAGAGCAATGGAATTCTCTGCTGAGGCACCAGGTGCTCAGCATTTTTCAACATCTGAGTCAAGGACAAACGAGTCCTTGTTTAACAGTGTTCAGTGCAATCCCAACCTGCTGCTGATCTCACCAGGCCTGGCTGCAGAGCCCTAAGGCTGTTTTGCAGCACCGTTGAAGCTTCAGTGGGGATCTTCTGGTGTCATACCAGTAAGGAGCTGTATCCCATTGCCCCTTAAGTCTTCCTTTTCAGAAGGACCCAGTAATTCAAGATCCACACCTCCTACACATATTACTGCTTCCAGGTGATGGCACAACTAACTTAACTCTACTACACTTATTGATGCTGTAACAACACGTAGGTAAGAAGGTGATACTTTCACCCCAAACACTGTGAGGCACTCCCATCACCCTGTGAATATGGGCAACCTCAAGAAAATCAGTCACTTTTCCAAAATCACGAGTCAACCTGAAATTCAAAGTCTAAACTAACCCAATATATGCATGCTGAGAAGGCCTAAGTTGTCTTTTCCTTGAGAGCCTCCCAAAGCTATCTGATCCAGCCATGTGACTTTCCCTCAATCTCAAACTGGAAGGGGGGGGGAAGAGAAGCAGAGAGCCTGGGCTGACTACACAAGCAAACATTTTGTTGGCTGCTGTGATTTTGTTTTTAGACAGGCTTCCCAATCCACTGAAGCAGAACCCAGGACATACAACTAAGCTCTCAGAGATTATGCCAGCTAGCACTTACATGGCCATTTTATAAGGACTCAGTCTCAGAAAAATCAGAGAGTGGATATACACAAGGGTGTTCACAGCTTTAGAAAGCTTCTGCAGCCTGCTCTGGGTCAGCTTCCAGTACTGGCACTGCCTGCAAAGCCAACACGAGGCTCATTTACCTGCATGTCTGCTCTTACTGCTGCAAAAACCTGGGACCCAAGAAATGGAAATGCAATGCAAAATAGGTTGTAAATTCCTGCAGAAGTCCTCCCCTCCCTCAGGGGTGAGAAGGTGCCTGGGGCTAATGTTATTGTTCCAGTCTCTATCACAACCACCACAGTAATGCAACCAGCAACAAGAGCAGAGAGACACTGCTTCAAATCAGTGTAGACACACTAGTAGTGGGGAACTGTATCAAAGAGAAATCAGAAAAACATGATTTCTGCATCATCTTGTCAGAGAAAGCTCACTTTTCATTACACTGAACCTGACTGCAGTTTTAATGAGCTTTTATAATTGTTCCTTTAATTAACCTCCTTCCGACCAAAAGAGGATAAACCCAAATTATATCAGCTAGTCCTATTTAGGAGTGAGACACATTAGGGCAGGATTTAAGCCTATGAGAATTACACTTCTGTAGAAGATAAGCAGGATGAGCCAGACAGCCCAAGCAGAACTGGGAGCATGCATTCCTTAAGGTTACTGTATATATTTCAAGTTATTGAAGCTGAGCTATACTATTTGATCCACATTGTATGATTGCTATCGAAGATGCATACCAATTACTACTACTGCTTAACATTTCCATCATGAGAAAGAGATCAATCTGAAAGCATAGATTAGACTCAACATAAAAAGCATAATGAAGTTAACTGGTATTTCCAAGGGTGCCCAAGAGGCAACTCTTTTAAGCACCTCTGAAATTTCCAGCTGATTAGAGGGGTTAAGTTAATGGTCTGTAAAAATCTCTTGGTCTTGGTATAGGTAGGAAACAACCTGCTTCAGTTCCAGAACTGCTGAGGTTTACTCAATAACGTGCTCCAGACAGGTACATCCTGCAAACCCTGGCCATATAAACTATGTTATATACAGAGTTATAGTATGTTGCATACATAAATCCCTTGTGAGAAAGGATTCCCATTTCTCCAGGACACCTTGCAATGCAGTGAGAATAGAAAACCTTTTTCTGTGTGTGTTAAAACTGAGAAACACACAAAGACACACATCCCAACCTCCATAACCTGCATAGAAACAAGTCTTGTCTTATTAGATTACAGGCAGAAGAAGGTAAAAGAAAAGAGCTTGCTGGCTCCCTGCTGAGTGCTTGAGCTCAGAGTCCACAGCAGTTGCTGAATGCATGCTATATATACATTGGAGAGCACGGGGGAGAGGAGGAGTGCACATGCCACACATGGCTACAGTGATATAGAAGATGTTGCTAGAATTTTGTTTGTTTTAAACGAGACAGATTTTCCAGAAGTTTCCTGGATGAGCTCCTTGCTCTGACAACACAGCACCCATGTTACTGGGCATCCTTTGTGGGGTGAACCAGGGATGGCGACCACAAGCATTTCACCTACATAAGGTCTGAAAATAAAACAGTAGGCTGTACATAAACAGTCAGCCCTAAAGTAGACTTCAGGAAAAATGGTAAGGTAGAAAACATAAGACAAAATGACTCCATGCCCTGCATAGCTCTATAAAAGGCAGATATTTTCCCCTCCTCAAAGCACCTTTTGTTCATAGACGCCTTTGCCAAAACATAGTATCAGGTTCAAGAGAAGCTATTACAGCCACCAATTTCTGTTTAGGCACCCTGGTGCTGTTCAACACCAAATGATCTGCTGCATGAGAGCAAGAAAAGGTTATTTTAAAGATTTTGAAAGGAGATATAAAATTGTGCTTGATTGATGTTTTTACATTTACACTGTGGAAAAGCACAGTGACAAAACCAAGATAAATCATGAAAAAGCCAAGGTGATGCATATATATATAATATATATACACACACAAAAACTGTATATATAAAATCTGGAATGATATTTATATATCATGTCATATATATACACAATATATAGTATCATGTGTTATGTTATATATAAACACCATTCCAGTTTATTATGCAAAAGGGAATAACCAGAAAAGTAAGTTGAAGACTGTTACACATGCATTGCCATCAGTCAGGACCATCTTTGTCTACTTTATCTTGCCAGAATTGATGAAATCCTGTTATTCCTGAATACTGTGGGTATAAATGCACCAGTAGCATCTGTGCTGCAAACAGAGTGAGCGGCAGGTTGAGCAAGAAACGCTGTAGCAAGTGCTTGTTAAAAATAACACTTTTCGTTGCAATTTGCATCAAAACAGTAACACAGAACCCTGGCTCCATTCCAAAGCCTCCTTCAGCCTGATTGTCCCTTTGGGGCAACTGACACCTTTTCTCTTTAAACCTGCAGATACTGTTACCAGCCACCGACTCTCCCTCTGCCACATGACTTTGTACCAGCACCAGCGTGGCCAGCAGGAGCAGGGCAGTAATGGTCCCCCTGGACTTGACACTGGAGGCTGCAACACGAATCCTGGGGTCAGTTTTGGGCGCTTCATTCCAAGAAGGACATTGAGGGGCTGGAGCATGTCCAGAGAAGGTCAATGAAGCTGGGGAAGGGTCTGGAGCACAAGTTTGGTGAGGAGCAGCTGAGGGATCTGGAGTTGTTGAGCCTGGAGAAAATGAGGCTCAGGGGAGACCTTCTTGCTCTACACAATTCCCTGCAAGGAGGTTGGAGTCAGGTGGGGTTGGTCTCTTCTCCCAAGGAAGAAGTGACAGGACAAGAGGAAAGAGCCTCAAGTTGCACCAGGGGTGGTTTAGATTGGGCATTAGAAAAATTTCTTCCCCAAAAGTGTTGTCAAGACCTGGCCCAGGATGCTCAAGAAAGCAGAGTCCCCACCCCTGGAAGGATTTAAAACATGCATACATGTGGTGCTGAGGGATATAGTTTAGTGGTGTCCTGGCAGTGCTGGGTTAATGGTTGGACTTGATGATCTTAAAGGTCTCTTCCAACC
>VYZX01023850.1:209885-232498 GCA_013401335.1 Brachypteracias leptosomus | reverse complement strand
TCCAAGAAGGACATTGAGGGGCTGGAGCATGTCCAGAGAAGGTCAATGAAGCTGGGGAAGGGTCTGGAGCACAAGTTTGGTGAGGAGCAGCTGAGGGATCTGGAGTTGTTGAGCCTGGAGAAAATGAGGCTCAGGGGAGACCTTCTTGCTCTACACAATTCCCTGCAAGGAGGTTGGAGTCAGGTGGGGTTGGTCTCCCAAGGAAGAAGTGACAGGACAAGAGGAAAGAGCCTCAAGTTGCACCAGGGGTGGTTTAGATTGGGCATTAGAAAAATTTCTTCCCCAAAAGTGTCGTCAAGACCTGGCCCAGGATGCTCAAGAAAGCAGAGTCCCCACCCCTGGAAGGATTTAAAACATGCATACATGTGGTGCTGAGGGATATAGTTTAGTGGTGTCCTGGCAGTGCTGGGTTAATGGTTGGACTTGATGATCTTAAAGGTCTCTTCCAACCCAAACAATTCTATGATGCAAGGCACAGTAGCCCGACTCTTAAGGATGAGGCAACTATCTCTGCAATCAGTAAATACCTTGGATGCAGCAAAGGTGAGAGCAAGAGCTCAAATTACAGCACCACGTGCCATGATGAAACAGCACCAAGTCATTACTGGCTAAAGTTTGACCAAAGACACCCACAAAACCCCTTGCAAACGAGAAAACATTCCAAAAAGCCTCACACAAGAGCTTTCCCTGTGCCCTGTACCTTCTCTGAAACTCATTTGGTTTCTATCAATTACACATGCTCCACCCAGAAGAACATGGTATTAGTTCACAAAGTTCCAAAGCCAAGTGAGAATTTGCCTCAGCCATCTCTGCCCGGCTGTTACCTTTGCCAGTTACTTCAAGGTACCTGCTGTGATTTTACCTCGGGGCAAGGTGGATACTTCTCACCCTTTCAGTCAACGTGTAAGATAAACCCCAACATTTCAGGCCCTGATCAATGTGCAGATACAGCATGTACAGAGAAGTGCCCCAATTACCTCCTCTAACTGATTTTCTTCTGTAATCAGCTGAGGGAAGAACCACATGCATACAGCTATGAAAATCAAGCTCCCATTAAGCCATAAAATCCTCTCCTTATTCCCATAATACTTTGAAGCAGTGTGAAAGGAGTTGCCGTGGACAACATAAAAGACTCACTGGGAAAGTTTAGGCACCAGCGCACCCAATATCAAACTAGATTTGGTTAGAAAAAGATAAGCGTGTGTTTTATTTAACTCAACATCTATCTAAGCCCTGAAGGTCTGCCCACGGAGAGATAAGCAAACCCGGACGAGATCAACTACCTCAGATTTCCATTTCTTCAAAAACAAGGCTCTGATCATTGCTGTGACCGCCTCAAAACAGCTGAGCTGGGAACATTTACTGACCAAGATTTGTTGCTGCACTCTGCCCAGGGACAGCAACGCTCTTTGAAACTTCAGCTTCTCACCAGCAAGCCTCACTGCAGTACCCAGCACAAAACAACACACTCCCACCACAAAAAACCTGAAAGGTTTCCTCCTCATTTCAGTAACTAAAATAACCAAATCAATTTTCTCCACCTTCGTGAAAATAAACTAGACCCTTACACCCCGATAGGAATAATAATCAGGAGTATTTTGCTGTAACTACAGCTGCCAGAAGCAGCAAGGTGGGCAAAAACACAAGTAACAAAACCACCTTTCAATCACAAGTGAATTAAAATGAATAATAATTTGAATGTGTGTCATAAAACCGTACAACAAGCTCTGAAAGCTGTCTGAGCTGTCACAGATTAGGTGCTATTCACTCCTCCTTTATAATAAAATAATAACAATAAAATCATCCAACATTTCCTTTTACACTTCCTTCCCTAGATTTTTTTTTTCCCACCCCAAATAACACTTTGTAAGAAATACCAATAAGAAACCAGTTATATCATCCAGCGCTATCTGTATTCCAAATGAAAAAGTTAATTGCACTGAGGCCACAGAAAAAGAATTCTGGAGGAACCAAGACAAATACATTTTCTCCTCTTAAGTCTAAATACACATGACAAAACAAGCATGTACCTATCACCATGGTGATTTAAGCATCGTCGTAATTCTTTTCTTTTACACATCTCTTTATGCTGAGGGCACAGGTAGTAGATCTGTCAGGTTTTTAAAGAGTGCTTGGTTTGTTATGGAGGTTGCAGTGTCTTAAAGGAAAGAGTTTTGAGAATTTGTTATTTCCCTTTTAATTACTCTACTGATCTGACGAGATTTAGCACCAAAATCCTCTTGAAGGTATACCCATAAAGTCCTTAATCAAACACATCAGAGAAACATCAATAACTGTCAGTTAAATCATTTGTTGCATTCATGAAGAGATAAGCAAAGGGTCTGCAAATGAAACGTGAAGCCCAGAATCCACATTTGTTCTTCCTGTAAGGAACCAACTCAATCTGAAGACAAAAGCAAGACAAGCACGTTGCCAGACAGAAGGACAAGGAAATAAACTGCAGAGCTCCCTGCAAAAACGCCTCTGGTTTATCCACTACTGTTTAATTAGAGGAAAAACCTATAAAAGTCACCGTTAGTGTTTAACATAACTGAAGGAAAAGCAGATTTAGAAAGCACTGAGTAACTGCAAATAAAGGAGTGCAGCGATTTCCATCACTGCTGAGAAGAGAGCAGCCCATTGAAATGTTTGGTCATAATTACTCTGGAAGTCACAACACGAGTTTGGATCAGGAGGAATGGCTCCTAGCCTCACAGTTACCCCGAGCTCACAAACCACTTGCCTTGCATGCTTTGTAAACACAATCACTTTATTTAATATATACTGTCACGCTTACCATTGCAGATACACCCAGAAGTACATACATCAGCTGAGACTGAACTAAAACTGCCTGTGTGCATATGGGAGAGAGCTCAGGTTTGAAATAATTAGTTGAATTCAAGAGAGAATGGTCTTACTTCCACTTCATGAATTTTAATTTTCTCCTGTTGGAACTGCGTCCAGAAAAAGTACCAGCAACTCCTTCCACTGCCTGTTACACCAGACACGCAGTAGCTCAGCATCAAGGTACTAGGGTCCCTGGCATTAACCACTTCTGAAGTAATCAGGACTTCCTCATACCCAATCCAGTGGAATTAGTATCAACTAGTCTGTAATTCCAAATTACTGGAAGGAATTTCTGTCCTTCCCCTGGAACACAGAATGAGCTGGAAAACCTCCTCTTTCCATGGTCACCCTGAGCTCGCTGGGATGAGTAACTGGACAACGGGGTAAAATTCTGCTGCTCACATGGATAGCACAATGGTTTCCTCTGCCTTAAAAACAATCTTCTCCCCAAAGAGATAACAATCCCCTCTTAACCTCATACAGAATTACTCTAACACAATCTAAATGTTTTTCTGCTATAAGAGGCATTTCCTTTACCCCCACCACCATTCCTTACCCTCAGACATTTCCTCTTAACGTTGCCCTCATGCCAGCAGTACCATCCCAAGCACTGCATGCCAAGTTAAACCAGGTAGCTGCAATAATAAATCCTTGCTTTTTCTCCTGGGAATAAGCTGTCAGGAGATCAGATCCCTTATCTCGCCTTCCACATGGCAACACAAGCACCAACAACAGAGGAGGTGGAGGGGACAAGTATCCACAGGGAGGAAGGAAAGGAGGAGGTACCAGCAAAAACATTGCAGATTCCTAACAGATTATAAAAAAACAGAGGATGTAACCACAGGCTCAGATTTAAGAAGCACATGACCCAAACACTGCCTTCTCCTTTCAGAAAATTAAATTCATTCATTTTGAGAAAACCTCTGGTCTCTATCAGGTAAATCACCTCAGCCACCATGCCTGTGCTCTAAGGCTGGAAACGTTCTAAAGTTCCTGAAACAGAAAAGTCACCTATTTTTTTTCATTCACCTTAAGTCTTTCAAACCCAAAGTCACTGGGCTGTATGCAAGAAGACCAAACAAAGACTGAAAATGTTTTTTGCATTCCAGCAAGTGCTTCCTGCAGCCCTGTACCCATGGTAATCCTCCCATAGCAACCAGCAGGTCACATCTGCAGGAGCGGGTTTGTGGTCATCTCAGATGGGATATGCAGACTCTGCATGCTGCAAAAGAAGTGCTTTTAGTACCTTTGTGCTTCCAGAGTTTATTCACTGACTGTCCTTGAGAAAAGCAAGCACAGTAAGATGGCTGAACAAGGACAATGCTTCCAAAAACATGTCCTTTGTCACAGACAAGATCTTTCCTTAAGCTCCTTGCTTAAGATGGAACTGTACACAAGGTAAAGGATTTTTCCCCTTAATGAGAAGGCACCACTGGTTACACTGGGATTTGCCTAACCCTGCACATTACCACGTTTCAAACGAGGTTTCCAGCACAGCCAGACAAGATTTCAGATGGGCAAAGAGCGTGTGCAGGCAAGTGTATCTATTTAAAACAAATACTACCAGCAGCATCAGGCAAAACCGCAGCTTATGAATAGCTATGCCTCTTAAAAGCACCAAGTAAATTAGCTGTAATGAATGTTTCTATTGAGCCCAGTTGCACAGGGCTTCCCTTTATGCCATTTCATCAAGGTTCTAACACATTGAGAAACACTTCCACACACAGGCAGGTTTTCAAATAGGTATTTCAGCAAAGTCCTTTGAAGAGAGCGATGTTCACAGGAGAGTTTGGGCAAACTCTGGGGTTCCTTTCCCCGCCAGCACCATGTACACAGACATACACAAAAANTATATATATGTTATATATAATATATATAGGCTGAATAATTCTACATTCATGCACCTATTTTGCATATAATGCTTAGAGGAACAAGTGTGGAACTACCTCAGAAAGGAGAAGGTCTTTAAAGTCCACTAAAGTCTCCTCCAGTGTCAATCTAAGCAGAGGTTCTAAATAAATATATATATTATATACATATACACATATCTTCTTTAAGAGTGCATAGAAGACAAGAACCTTTTTTTGAGGCAACAACTAAATGTTAAAAGCAAAACCTTCAGGAGGGTTAGCACTATGCTGTGAAACTTCAACAATCATTTTATTCTCCACGTTTTCCCTACAACTTCTCATCTAGCAAATCTTTTAATTGCTGTCACAGAGCAAACTGGTAAAACTGATCAAACAGCACTGATAGAAGGAGTTAACTTTTTCATTCAAGTGAGAACATTCGAGGCTGTTTCACACTGGAGAATTAGTAGTGAAGAAACAGGAGCTGTATTTTTGCTTTTACATCCCTTAAATCTCTTTAATAATGTTCAGATTTTATTCTTTGAATATTATTTGAGACATCAAGCACAGCTTCACTTCCAGATCCTCTCCTTTGAGGACCGAAACACATTGCAGAAAAGGAAAAAGAAAACCCACATAAAATTGTAGTGGCCGTTTTTTCCACTGTAATGAAAGACCACAACAAGGTCAGGGAATAAATTCACTAATAGCCTCTCAGAGAAGAACGAGAAAGAAATCATCAAAACTGCTGAGAAAGGTGTTTCAATTAGCTAATGGAGAGCCAGCAGGAATGGTAGGAGGTTCACTCCCAAGTCATCACCCTGCCTGGGAAATTCACATTATGGACAGGCCTAATAGGTCTTCTAGTAACCCTGCTCAGTCCAACGCCAAAAACCCAGCAGAACCTGCTCCAGTCTCCTTCAGAAAGCTGTCAGAGTGCAAAGGGCCAGGAACATGTAGTTTCAAAAGTGACCTTTCTGAAACATCTCCAGCAGAAACCACTGTAAGCCAGCTTGTAGAGTCTTTGCATTCACTTTAATGCCTGCAAAAAAAACCCAGCTGAAGGATATTCTTGAAATGCCATCATTGTTACCACTTATTTACAAACTCAGCAGAACATTGGTCAATCTACATCTGACTAGGGATTAATTCACTTCTCTATTTAAAACATAGAAAACCCAAACTATAAACACTTACATTAAAGCTAAGCCAGAAAAATCTTGACATTTCCAGACAGATTATAAATATGTAAGATGATCTCAGAAACCAAGTCTTGGTATAATCAAAGAAATATTATTAACAGGCTTTTGTAACAAATATGATTAAGGCAGGGTTTTGGTACTTAGACCAGGGGCTCTGTTAAAACCCCTCCCACAGACCACTTTTGAAAGATGCACACCAAGACAACATGGTTGTGACTTGGTCCCATCCACCAGGCACAGGGAAACAAAGAGGTGTTGCTATAACTGTACCTCACTTAGCTTCACATTTCAAAACATTGGAGTCAGCTTCAAAATATGCCATTCACTCCAGCCCAGGAGTGCTGGGCACAGGGCTTGCTATCAGAAGACAAATTCCTCCTCCCCTCCTGAGTGCTCCTATTCCTTTAAAACCAAGCTGCAGTTCAGCAGCACGTAGGGCAGATTTCATGGAGTTCAGCCAGCCTGAAGCATCCCAGGCTCCAACTCAAGCCTGCCAACATGCTAAACATCTGAGCCTAGAAGACCTTACCTACACCCACAAAAATCAGATGCAATTTTACATCACTATAAATTAATCTGCAGTATCAGTGGCGTCTCTCTTNAAAAGCACCAAGTAAATTAGCTGTAATGAATGTTTCTATTGAGCCCAGTTGCACAGGGCTTCCCTTTATGCCATTTCATCAAGGTTCTAACACATTGAGAAACACTTCCACACACAGGCAGGTTTTCAAATAGGTATTTCAGCAAAGTCCTTTGAAGAGAGCGATGTTCACAGGAGAGTTTGGGCAAACTCTGGGGTTCCTCTCCCCGCCAGCACCATGTACACAGACATACACAAAAATTATTTCTGTTTCTTCAGTCCCTGCAGTCTCCAGAGACATCCCAGCTCACAGTGATGAGCAGCAAGGTCTCAGCCACTGCCCATCCCAGGAAAAGGCAGAGAGTGAAACTGAGCCAAGGAGGTGGAGGAGGGGGAAGAGTGTAAACACCCCCAGGCTGATCAGGAAGGCTAAAAGGAAAAGAGATACCAGAAGCCCAACCCAAGGAACATCAAAATGCTCATTTCATTTATATATACAATATATAAATATATATATTAGAACCATATTTATATAAAGATATATACAATATATAAATATATATATTAGAACCATATTTATATAAAGATATATACAATATATAAATATATATATTAGAACCATATTTATATAAAGATATATACAATATATAAATATATATATTAGAACCATATTTATATAAAGATATATACAATATATAAATATATATATTAGAACCATATTTATATAAAGATATATACAATATATAAATATATATATTAGAACCATATTTATATAAAGATATATACAATATATAAATATATATATTAGAACCATATTTANCAAAAACCCAGCAGAACCTGCTCCAGTCTCCTTCAGAAAGCTGTCAGAGTGCAAAGGGCCAGGAACATGTAGTTTCAAAAGTGACCTTTCTGAAACATCTCCAGCAGAAACCACTGTAAGCCAGCTTGTAGAGTCTTTGCATTCACTTTAATGCCTGCAAAAAAAAACCCAGCTGAAGGATATTCTTGAAATGCCATCATTGTTACCACTTATTTACAAACTCAGCAGAACATTGGTCAATCTACATCTGACTAGGGATTAATTCACTTCTCTATTTAAAACATAGAAAACCCAAACTATAAACACTTACATTAAAGCTAAGCCAGAAAAATCTTGACATTTCCAGACAGATTATAAATATGTAAGATGATCTCAGAAACCAAGTCTTGGTATAATCAAAGAAATATTATTAACAGGCTTTTGTAACAAATATGATTAAGGCAGGGTTTTGGTACTTAGACCAGGGGCTCTGTTAAAGCCCCTCCCACAGACCACTTTTGAAAGATGCACACCAAGACAACATGGTTGTGACTTGGTCCCATCCACCAGGCACAGGGAAACAAAGAGGTGTTGCTATAACTGTACCTCACTTAGCTTCACATTTCAAAACATTGGAGTCAGCTTCAAAATATGCCATTCACTCCAGCCCAGGAGTGCTGGGCACAGGGCTTGCTATCAGAAGACAAATTCCTCCTCCCCTCCTGAGTGCTCCTATTCCTTTAAAACCAAGCTGCAGTTCAGCAGCACGTAGGGCAGATTTCATGGAGTTCAGCCAGCCTGAAGCATCCCAGGCTCCAACTCAAGCCTGCCAACATGCTAAACATCTGAGCCTAGAAGACCTTACCTACACCCACAAAAATCAGATGCAATTTTACATCACTATAAATTAATCTGCAGTATCAGTGGCGTCTCTCTTTTAATCAATATTGGTTGGGATTTTTCTTCATCTGATTTTTTTTATTTAAAGTTTCATGAAGGTGAATTCTGGCCCCACTTCTCCCATTACAGAAGCTGCTCTGTTCCCCTGGTGTAGCCCTTACTATAAACAACTTCATGTCTCTGAGCAAACTTAAGAGACAGGGAGCTTTTTTTAATGTGTCTTTTGGTAAGCCACATCTTAACCCAACTCCACCTCACCAGTTAATTAAAGCCCATCTCATTTACCAAGCCTCTCAATATAATGACAATGAAGAAAAACCCTGCCCTTGCACTCCCAGGGATGTCAACAGCCAGCTACCTGCAGAGAACATTTAGCAAGCTGTCCTTACAGCCTAAAATTAATCACAAAGCTGCTCTTTATTTTGAAGCTGGGAGAAGGGAGGTGTTTTAAGTGTCAGAACGAGTGGCCTGACATCAAAAAGTTGATATGAAAGTTTGCCACCGAAGAAGTGGGCTGGCACAAAGAGCAGACAATGCTTTCATTTAAATGAGGTTGGCTGCCAGCACCAGAAAGTTTCACTATCAGCACTGCAGGCGCCTGATATCATCTGTAACACACAGCAAGCCTATTATGTTATTTTGGTGTGTGTGTGGTTGTATACATAAAAATAATGATAGTTAAGAGACTCTGTATAACACACAACGGCCTGTGTACCACTGCTGCTCTCATCAGGTATTCTAGCCTGTAGAGGTCTAGATCCTATCTTAGCCATCTCTTCACCAGGCAATAAATATTTGCTCTTCAGAGAAAATGGAAATTACTTGCAACATTTGTGTGTGTATCTCACTTTTATCATCAAGTCTTATAACTGCAAAAATCCCTTTCCATGTTAGGCTGGTCAAGCTGTTAAATTTT
The DNA here is from genome assembly GCA_013401335.1 of Brachypteracias leptosomus. Classification (NCBI taxonomy): domain Eukaryota; kingdom Metazoa; phylum Chordata; class Aves; order Coraciiformes; family Brachypteraciidae; genus Brachypteracias; species Brachypteracias leptosomus. The sequence continues at coordinate 223,404 of VYZX01023850.1, read as the reverse complement.
TATAGTATATTGTCAGCATTGCATTTTAATTTTTTTTTTCCCTGAAGTCTGAAAACTATCGATATCCATGATTTTAAAATAAACAAACAAAACCCAACATGCTATGTACAGACTCCTTCAAATGCCAAATGGTTATTTAACACCACTGGTTTGTACGTAGCTAAGAGGGGCCAGGAAATAAATGGGTTTAGCTTCAGAAAAGAAGGGTTTTTATAAGTTACCTTCTTCCTAATATTTCTGTATTTTAATTTGAATTTATTTTCCTGGACAGTGCTCATCTTCCAACCTTCTATTTTGAACCTCCTTGCCTGCCATTGCTTTTAAGGGGTATGTGTCTTTTTCAAAAGGATCCTTGCTTAAAACTCCTATTAGCACATTTCAAAGCCTGACCCCTCTCCTCAGTGGTGTCCAAGCCTCTCCCTCCAAGATAAAACTTGTGGTCCACTGCCCAAGAGCCATGGGGTGTTTTCAGAACCCCAAGCTCCAGAGGAAGGAGGGCACCACCTACATGCACTCCCTGGCTTGAGCTTTTCCTGCTCCATACAAAGGAGACAAGACCATTGATGGGTAGGGTCCCCTGGCACCTTGCTTTGGAGCAGCCACCCCACAGCCTTCACAGACACGTGTAGGACTTCAGTACCATCACTATCAGCTGGAAGGGGACACAGATGACCAGCCAGCCACTCCCTCCTCCCAGCCTCCTTTATGTCAATAAATCTTAACCTGGCTGTTTGAGCAGCGTTTAATGATAAACAGTTTGGAACATTCTCCAGAATATAAACAAAGGTGAGCAGGAGAAAAACAGAGAGTCCAAGTATTGAGAATCACTCTCCACTTGCTGCTGACCCAGGTAACAGAGAGCAGAGAAACAAAGAACTGCTGAGGAACAGAACACAAAGCACCTGGTGTTCATTTAAAACAACCACCATGCAACAATATTAAAGTATCCAGAATTGTGACCACAGAAGGATTTCAAGGACTAAATGCATTAACATTCTTCGTTCTCTTAAAAACAAGCAAAAAAAAAAAAGGAAAGAAAAATTAAATTGCTTAGAACACCCACTTAGAGTCATGGAAATAAAACTACTCTCATTGATCTCATCCCACTGCCATTTACAACACAGTCATCTTGATTCCCTTCTGCGTTGCTAATCAAGCTAAAATTACCTCCTCTCCTCCTGCTTACCACACACATCAGTGCCACGAAAATCAGCTCAGGGCCAGGATCAAGTCTCTCTCCACAAGTGCAGCCCACCTTGCTTATGGGGTAAAAGTACATTTAGGACCTACAGGACCTCTCATGGGATTTCAGCTGCATTCATCATGAGGCTGGACAGCTGTTTAGATGGGTGACAGAATGAGTAGCTCTTACAAACTTAATTCAAATATTTTTGAACACCTTCAAGTCATTACTGGCCTCTGAAGACCTCCAAAAATGAGCTGCATGGAAGTATGGATTTCAGTCTTGTTAAGCCAGTGTCCATCTTAGAGGAATCAACATCACATTTGTCACTCCTGCTCTGACAGAGAGCAAAGATGTGCCTTAAGCCAGCGTTTCAACAAAGCCCTAGAGGACTCTTCATAGGCACACCACTTAGTTAAGTTTGGGGCATACTCAGAGGACACAGAAATTCATTTTATGTGGCTGCCACTCTGACAACACTGGCAAAAAAATTACATACCATAGCCTAGAGTTTGGTTTTGCAGCAGCTCCATTTTAGATCCCAATGGGATGTTTCAAAGGAACAAAAGCCAGAAACAAAATCCCAACCCTAATAGATAATACCCATTAAACAAAGTTGAAGTACAGATTAAATTGGCAGAACTACGGAGTGGAACGGAAGCTTAAAAGAAAAAAGCATTCTGTGGAGATAAATATTCTTCAAGTATGTGCCTGACAGCAGCCAAGGTTTTATGCTATTAAAAAAATACAACACATACCATAGTGACAAATAAGGTTATTCTGCATCCCCCCCATGCTAACTCACTGCCCCACTAAGTTAATTCAAGCACACGATGAAAGGCAACTTTATGAAACCAAATAGGATGATATTTATTTCTATATTCTGCTGTCACCACCCCTGTCCTACATCTATCCTTCATGAGGTGGTGGCCAACTCTCCACTGTCAGACTGAAATGGCAGACACTGAGTACAGCCTTGGATCAGGACTAAGTTTTACTCAGCCCTTGCCAAGGGCTCAGAGGTGGGACGCATCTCGCCTTCCTGTAGGACTTCTCACATCCCACTCCCCCCAGTCCTACAGGAGTACTGCCAAACCACAGCACTCAGCCCCACTGATGACACAGGACCCCTGGACTGTGTCTGTTCTGGCCACAACAGGCAGTGAGTGGTCAGTCTGACATTCGGTTTGCTTTCCGGAGATGTCACAGAAGTGGCCAGTGCCAGCTCTGTAACACACGCTGGCCCACAGTGTTTCTGCTCCAGAAAAGGCTGCCTAGCCCCTGCTCATGATGTGCTGAGTTTTTTCCCTCCCTCCAAGACAAACCTTAAGATAAAAGCCTAAGTCTGGCTTCCATTCTACCACAGCACTGACCACAAGAAGTGACTCAGCAGAGCATGGTCACCACCAGCATCTCTCGCTCCTTCCCTCTTTCTGCGAAATTTGAGAGTCCTTCTGAGAGGCTTTCCAAGCCTCTGCTGCACACACTGATCTTGCTTAAAATGAAAAAGGTCAATATTAACTATTTTCCTTCTTTGCCCATCTTGGCAGAAACACTCAACTAAGTACGTTTCTCCCTCAATCACAAACCACAATTAACACCTACCTCAGTGCCAAAAAAAGCCCCACCTGCACCCACACTCTGGGGAACTTCCCTGTACCAGCTTCTACAAAGAGTTCTGTTTTCAATAAGAAATTAAGCAGTACACCGAGTATTAAATACATAATGACAGCATGGAACTAAGTGCAGTGCCCTAGTTGGCCTCTACAAGTAGCGCTGATTATTCATTTCCATACCTAACTCAACACCAAGCATTTTAAAACTTTACTCAGCTGCTGGGGAATTTCCAGTTTGCCACAGATCCTGCCCCTTTCACCACAGAAATCTGGCCACGGCTGCCACAGACAACTTCGACTCAACCCCACCTTTGTCCTACCTCCCACCTTCTTGGGAAGAGTCTTCCTTTATTACTTCAAGTATCCAGATCCTTGGGAAGCTTTTATACTCTGGAGAAGGAGAAATGAACCATTTGGAAAAGATCAGTTCATAAAATCTCACAGTAACCATCAGAGAGGCACTGGTTTCAGCATCTCTGCTGGATACACAAGAGCAGTTTAATGCTCATGTAAATCCCATTTGCAATGCCATCAACTTTCTTCTAATAGGCCATTCACCACTGTAGGATTTGCTTTCAAGAAGCCAAGCCACCTCCTTGAAAGGTCTCACAAGCCATCTAGAAGACCCTCCCTTCCAGATCTAAGGAACCACCCGTAAAGATGTTAGCAAAGACTGTAAAATAAAAAAACACAACACAAAACCTCTGTAAAGCTCAGGAAAAGATCTTAATTCCCACATATCTATGCCAGAAAAAGCTTGTGTGTGGGATGTAACTAACCTTTGAATTCGATCAGACTCTCTAAGAGGGCTCTAACACACAGAGCATGACTATGATGTATTTTCCTTTGAGGCTGCTTCAGTTCATTTAGAAAGTGATTTGAAAGAGCTAATGTACTATTTATGTACGTTATAAAAAACGATCCATATGGAGCCAGACTTTGCAAAATGTTCACTCAAGTCCATTCTGCTCCCTCTGAAGACATTTCACAATCCATTCGATACCCAGCAGAGGAAGCCAAGATTACAGTTTTAAAAGTGGCTCTGAGGGTAATTTACATGGTTTTAAAGCTGGTATCTTCTAGATTTACAGCCAAATAAATGTTTAGGGCAACAAAGAGCATCTCTCACACAAATGTCTAGGAAGTGACATTCACCTGCAGCCTCCACAATACTGACATTGAAAATAAAGGTTAGAAGAGAATCCAAGGCACAACCAACCTTCCCTCCTACTAAAGAGGGAAAGAAAATAGTTTTACTGTGATTCAGGAGAAGGAGGTGATGTGCTGGACAGGCTTGTGGAAGACCACCTAGCAGGACATGACTAAGATTGCAAACAGTGTAAAACAACCCCAAGATTATTAAGGTGGTTTAAATTCTGATAGTATATACAACTGTGCTGAGGGGTTTATTCCTTGAAAGGAGTTTAACCAACTAAAGTGACAATGACTCAAAAACCAATAAAACATAGCTAAGTTGCTAACACAGGGGTTTCATTATTTTTAAATCAGGAAATTTTAGAGCATCAACTTGTCAGATTAGTGGCATATTCTAACGCTCCCCTCCATTTGCTTCAATATGGTATATAGAATTAGGGAAACACTTTGCTTTAATAGAGGTATCTTACCTGGAAGTTTCACACAGACTTCACAGTTTGCAGTATCAGGTTTTGGGGACCAGGATTCTAGCCCTTTTCTGCTACAGACTTTTTTAGTACAAATTCTCATACTCTCAATACTATCTGGTGGAGCACAAAGGATGAAATTGAGAAGAAACTGTGAGCCACTTGGAGAAGAGGATGCACCCACTTGCCACCAAGAGACCTCAAATTCAGAATCACTGCCCATCAAACCCTTTTTTGTTTCCCAAGTTCATTCCATGGCTCTGTTTGCAGCAAAGCCCTGATCTGGGACCCTCAAATGTAAACAGATCCTGTGCAAGTCTAAACTACTTGATTGCACCCATCTCTAACAGCCGGTTTGCATATGCCTTGTTTACACAAAATACCAAAAAAAAGCTTGCAACACTTTTACTGAACCACTACACATCAAGAATTTTTCTCCCAAGAATTCCTATGCCTGAAGAAAACTTCAGTGCTTGCTTTAATATTCCAGAAAGAAAGACATAGCAGCAAAGCACGTGCCAGCCTTTGACTTCCTTCACCAGGCTTTCTGTTTCATTATGGCTTGTCTCATTCGACGGTGTCTGAGGAAGACATGGTAGAAGGAGAGAGATAATTCTACAGCTGAATGGACAAGGCAGAAGGAGGCAAAGCCACCCAATTGCCAGGCTTGTTGACAGTCAACACCCCTTTACGCACGGTGGGCAGGCAGCCAATCCAAGGTACACCACCTTACGCAAGCCACGAAACAAAAAGAGAAAAATATCAATAAATAAATAGCAGTTGGCACATCTCCCACACCAAGAGCCTATCCTTACTGGTTTGGGCTACACCTCAAACTGAATATAAAAGCAAAACCATTTTTTGGTCTACCCATCAGGTGGAAACCAAATTTGCTTTCTGTGTCTAGTGCTCTTCTCCTCCCACACAATCAGGATTTGGAGTGTTTAAGAGTCCAGAGTTCTTATGCCCTCGAGAGAGGAAAGGCCTCAAGTTGCTCAAGAACAATTTCTTTAGCAAGTGCACAAACCGGCTCTGCAGGGAGTCCAGTCCTGCTTAGTCAAAAATGTTGGTGGCTTCTGTATGTGGCCTTAAGGGAGACAGAAGATTAAAACAGCTTGTGTGGGAAGACTTCTCTTTAAAGTGGCACAAAGCAGAAAAAAGGGGTACAGCCATAATGTTATGTTTCAGAGAGAAGGGGAGGGATGTCCTTTTCTACAGTGCTTACACCAACCCTGCAAGGCTTTTTGTCTCCCCATTCTGTGCTAAAAGATGGAGTGGATTGTACTTGTACACAAAAGCAGTTTTATGCCAGAAGATTCTTGAAAAAGGGTAAGGAGTGGTAACAACATGCTTGAAGTATTCTTCCACTTACCCTCCTACCTTAATCACCCTGTGTCTATTAACAGAAGCAGACAAAGACAGTCCATCTTTGCTCCCTCAGCTAAGGCAGAGCTCCCAATTAATTTCTACAGTATTTCTCCCAAACTGTCAAGATGTCCTGAAACCACATGAAAATTACATATCTGGCACATTTAAAGGAGGGTGAAAACCACCAAAGTAAATCGCGCATACACAACAAACGACAATCCAAGAAATTAAACTTGCTTTTAAATTACTAAAAATAGATTGGGTAGGGAGGGAAGGGACTATGAATCAAATCTTACTTAGAGTTGCTGAATATTCAAAGAACAGGCTTCTAACAGACTGCTCTCAAGGGACTGCTTGAAATTTTTAAGATAAAAAATGCACGAGGACATGAAAAAGGAGCAGGATAACAAAGAGCAAAATACACAAGCGGATACAGAGTATTAATTAGGCCATTAAGGGCCTTAAATGTTTTACTGTCCAATGAAATACAAATTTCATAAAAATTAAATGCCATGCAGAAGGAATGCACACGTGCATTTTATTGAGCTGTTCTGAAGAAACTGAAGATGCCAATTACTAGCAAAAGGCATTTGTAGACAAGAGTGAATGGACATTAGTAAAACTGTATCTGTACTGTGAAAACAAAGAATATACTATTGGATAGAGATTCTCACTCACATTTACCTAAGTGAGAAATTCATCTGCTCCATGAGCATCCCAATCTGCTTTTGTAAGGAGTCTGCAGACAACTGGAATAGGGAGACTTATAAATCCTTCAAAAAACTATTTGGTGATTAATACTGAATTATTGACTGAAGTGAAAGCATTAGGAGCACACAATAATTTGTACTCACAATCAGTCGATGAAGCAAGTCTGGAAGTACATTAAGATGTCTTGTCATAGCCCACATTCAGGAAACAAAAGGAAGCTAACTTTTCCAGACATTTATTAAAAAGAAAATCACTGCAAAATGACACCTGAACACTGGTTCCCCACGTGTCCTGGTGTCAGTCTTGCAGTCTGGTACATCAGGGCCCACCAGCCACTTCAGATGCATAAACCAACACTTCAACCTAAGTTTACCAGTTAGGAGGCACTGCACAAGCTCAGTGGGCTTCTTAGGCATCTGCTGCCTGTCCTAGACATGTTCAACTTTAAGACAACAAAGACCTTAACCCCCAATACACTATGGGCTAAGCTCTACAGCATGTTTAGCTTTCATACTTTTCTTTCTTTAAAGCAGGATCCCCAAGTGGATATCCTAGCCATGAGTCTGCAACCTCAGGAACCTCCTAGATGCATGGGGACTGAAGCCCCAAGCTGGTGTCAGGTATGGCTACATGTGAGAGGCTTCTGTGCTCTGGGCTGCTACTAAGGATAAAGGGAGGAAAGAATCTGTACTAAAAGCAAGTGAGATAATTTTTCTCCCTTTTCATCAACACCACCAGCTCAAAAGCACATGACTTTTTTTAAACCACATTTCCACTTGGACTGGGAAGGAAGAGCTGGCTCATCCACGACTAAGCAGCAGTAAGGTGAAGCTGGGGCTGTTCAGCATTTCTGCTTGGGGTGCCCCCTGGCTCTGAGTGCAGAGCACCCAGACACCCCCTGCTCAGACACTTCAGAGAGCTAGAAGGAGCTCAAAGTAAATCAGCATGTGTCAGAAGATCAGATATGGAGCTGAGTGCTAGTAGAGGTCCCCCTCAAATAGGAAAGCCCACTTGAGCTGCCAAACCCCAAACAGTGGTTTAACAAGCACCTAACCAGAGTGTATCCCCTGTTACCCCACAGAATCAGAGCACAGCCCCCCAAAGCCCAACACACTCTGCCGCTACCTCAAGAGCTCCTGTCACTAGCAGACACTAATTAGTACACAGTAATGAGACTTTATTTGCATGGTATAAGCAGCAAATGCAAGTAGTTTCCTGTTCTTTACCAACATCCTGTTGCCACATCAACTCCTCCAGGAAACTGCAACACTGAGCAAGAGAATTTGGCATCCCACAGAACAGCTCTGAGGCCAAATGGCGACCAGAGCACAGTTACTGAGAGCTTGCTTACAAAGAAAACAATTGCATTAATCTGGTTGTCATTTAGGCTTTCTGTTATGTGGGGCAAAAAGACAAAAAAAAAAAAAGCAGAAGTGCATTATTTTTATTTATTACCAGAAGTCAAAACAGACACTCTGCAGTGAGGATGCTCACACAGCTGGCACCAAAATAACTAAGAGATGAATTACTACAGATTTCATCATTTTTATCCCTGTTTTCATAAAAGCAAAGACTCTCACACTCATTCATCCCCTAGATTTATAGAAAAACAAAACAATACCAACTGGAAGAATCCCAGTCAGCCAAGCGTACGTGTCATGATTGAGAGTTTGTTAACACAAAGAAGTTACACCAGCACAACTTGAACCTATATTTAAGCCTTTATAGCTGAGACTCTACACAAGAATGTAGAAGACAAGTGTGGCATGTTCTGGTTAGATTAATCTTTTCATAATCAACACATCAGCTAAACTGAACCAAGCCTGGTTTAAAAGAATACATAAGAGAACACACACCAAGCTTTGCATAGCCTTAGTTTATATTCACAACCTGACTTCCAGCACAGCTATTTTTGAATCAACAAATCGAGCAGCAGTTTCACATAATGAAACTTTCCTTAAATGTTTAATACAACCCATGACAAATTGAGCTGCTTAGCTAAAAATTATTACTTGACATAAATTCCATAATTAAAATCAAGTAATCCTTTATCACCATCTTGCTGTGCCACAAAAAAACCTGTTCCCAAAGACTGTCTCTGAAATCAAATAAGAGCATGAAAAATACAAGACAAAGCACTAAGAGCAAATCTTTAAAGAGTTTCTAGAATAAAAACCACCATCCACAAGTTGCAACAAAGCAAACGACGTGTTTCAAACAAAGAACAACAGAAAAAAAAGGGGTTGCAAATGCAGATTATGTGATATTTATGGAGTAAAGCTCCACGAGGAGCTAAGAGTCAACATACATATGCAGCATTTCAGAAAGAGCTAGTTCTGTAGTGGTGGTTATGTGGTCACAGCATTTCCTTAGCATGTGTACGTAGGGCTTGCAGTTCCCCCCAAGATGTAAGGACACCCGCACTCATACACCCCATGATGGCACCATCCTAACCACAAGAACGGAGGCCCAGTGGTTAGTGAGGTCATCAAAACACTGCGATAGGTTGCATGTATCTGTTAGTCTAGATTATGTTGATTTTCTACTTAGTGCCTCAAATTACTAGCTAACAGATTGTAAAACCTCCCTTGGAAAGGGAAATGAAAAGACTGATCTAGCTTTCAATTTTCTGCTTTGTTATTAAACCCCAATTGCAGAGCCCCACCACCACCCAAATGCTGAAGTAAACTTGTATACTCCATATAGAAAGATTAATGCACACAAGATTTTGCAAGGTCAGCAGCTTGATATGTGCTCAGACTATTAGACTATTTATTTTGTCAAGTTTATTAAGTACCTAGGAAAATCCCATTATAGGTAAAGCAGCATGCTCTTAAGACTTCACATGGACAGTAAGTTTTCAATTTATAATGGGGCTTATATACATTTTTTTTTTAACTCCATGTTTTAATTTAATCTGATATATCCATATATTTACTTCCCTTGTATTTTATGCTCAAACTAAACAACTCCTCCATTTATTTCTTCCATTTCCTGAATGCTAAAAGAACTACAGGTTTAAAAACTTATTTTTACACGTAGGAGTCTCATACTGAAAGTAGCCATTTACACTGAAAAACACAAGCTGCAGGCTCCATTAACAGCACTGCTGCAAAAATACCAAATGGTCACAGGAGCAATAAGCAAATATCCCATGAAATATTCACAGGCAAGCCCCATCTTCCAATCTATTGAGCTCCCAATTCAGAAAGCTCAAGAGCTATTATCAGGCTACGCTCAATCAACATTTGCAGTTTTTAGTCAATAGAACTTTTGTACTTAGAAGCATTTGAAAACCTGACCCATAGCTGCTTAAAATTCAGGTTAGCAAGCTTAACTTTCAACTGTTTCAGTTCCTCCAGTTCAGGGGCGGGAGGGGATTAAAAAGAAATAAAAAAAAATGCTTATTTTAGTTACTTAGTCTCTAACTTGTTATTGTCAGTTCTTTTAGAAGTTGAGTCAGTTTTGAAGATGCCAAAGAAAAAGATAATAAACCAACATTAACCTCATCCTGTAAACATCTGATTACACTGTAAATTTGAAAAAACCCCATCTTCAGCAGGAAAAAGTGCTCCAGCTGATAGTTCCTGCTGATTTTGGTTTTGCTTGTATCAAGTTTTAAAAATCTAGTGCATATTCTGAGAGTCTTGAGTTTCCCTCTTGTTTCACAGAAAATCACCCAGATATTTATTCACAGATTTCCAGCTTCCACTAGCACAGCTAAAAAAGCTTCCAGCAATCCTTAATTTGATTTAAATCACTTATTTTTGATGGAATTATTTCCATAATTTCATCTTGATTTATATTTGTAATGCCTGCCATAGCGTGGCATGAACTAGATTAAGGGCTCTTGAGCTGTCTTGCAGACCCTCCACTCTTCTGCTTGCTTCGTTTCTGTCATTAACCTCTAGGAAATGCCCTCCTTGTTGGTCATTTATTGTTTAATTATACTTTATAGTTATGTCATCACGTCTGTGAAACAATCTTCCATAACAACACAGCTGTGCAATACGATGCTCCAGCCCAGCAGTGAAATTCTGGTCACAGCAGATTACACACAGAGGTGATGTTGATGGAGGAAGTGATACAAAACATTTCAGAGGTTTTGTGTTAGGAGGTACATACAGTCTCCAAGAAAGCTTTTGAAAACTCTTCCTCTTTCCTCCCTTCCCCACCCCTCCTGACAAAGTCTTCTGTAAATTTTAGGAATAACTAAACTTAGAAAAGGGCTTATAACAGAGAAGTTTTATACAGAAAAATGAAGTGAAAAGAAACCTCAGGAACAGAATCTATGAGTCCAGGATCTATTTTTATAACAGATAGTATGAATTACATCTGAAAGACACTTCTTTCCTGGAGCCCTCTGCTTGCATTCACAATCTCATGATGCACAAGCATCTCATTTGCTTGCAATAGAGTAGCAGCAGGGATTGCACTGGTTCAAAAGAAATTGGGACTTTGCATATTTTCGCTATCCTTGACAGGGAAAAAAAAGGGGGGGGGCAACTATTGAAACAACACATCATAAGAGCCTCCCACCTAAATCACTGAATGGAATAGCAATTGATTAATGAAATGTAACATAAACTGTACGTTCTGCTGCTATGTGGAGAAGGTGTGGCTGTATCAAACAGGGCAGTAGTGCTGGCATCAAATAATATTCAGAAAAAAAAAAGCAGTTTGCACTGAAAAGTCTGTGTACTACAACTTACCTTCACTTTGTCCTACTCTGGACAATATTAGTAGCTGGCAATAAGCAAGCAAGCTTCTCTATGGAAAAGAAATGGCACCAACTAGCACTTTGTTTTGTTTACTGGAGGGGGGAAGAAATTTGTGTATATATGTGTACGTGGAGGGGGATGATGGAAGGGAATCTGATTTTTCAATATAGTGGAGATAACAGTGGACAGAAAAACAGTTTAAAACCTCAATCAGATCTGTGTATATCAAGCTTCAACAGGATTTTATTTTTTTTCTGGTCTGGGTTACAAACCCTTGACTGGCCAGCAGAAGGCAAGGAGTTGTTTACCTGTTAGGAGCAAAGGGGCAAATTCCTGTAGATTGATGCAAAACATTTTCCTACTCTGGAAGTCAGAAAGGGAGGAGCATTATGTTTATTTATGTAGCTCAAACAGTGGCCAAGCAAAGAGGATGCCTCATTGTGCGAGCTTATAACTGTACATGAAACTCCTCCCTTTAAAGCCATGAAGAAGGAAAATTGCCATTCCCACTCCAGGAGTCACGAGCAAATGGAAGCAGAGAGAAGCAAACAACCAAGCCTCTGCTCAAGAGGGTTTTCAAGCACAATACTTATGATTAACCAACTGAAGAAACAGAATGACAGGGAGAAGAGAGCTTGTACAGATAAACTCAGAGCCCGAGGGAGTGACAACAGAAATGCCCTGGGCTTTGGGTGGTCTTGTTTTACAAAGCAAGATTAATTATACAGACACTAAAGGACATCTCTTTTAGAAAATGAAACACGTTACAAACCAAAACGCCTCAGAGAGCGAGCAGCTAGGGAGTTATAACTAAATTACTAAGTACAAAATGAAGTGGCCTGCAGAGGAAATGAGTAATTAAAACACCCTCCCCTGAGCAACAGGCTGGTGAGAAAGGGATAACTCCAGGACCCTGGTGCTGGAGGTAAACGATACCAAAGCCAAAAACTGCCAGATGAAAACAGATGTTTTATACAAACAACAAAAAGCCTAGTGGAACATCATAAAAACCCCACCTCCTGCCTTTACAGCGTGCTTTCACTCAGAGATGGCATTACACAGAGTCTGGTAGGACCTGAAGAGATGCAGGCAGGAATTACATCACCCACCACTACCACGCTGCGGCCCCTGGGGTGACGCTCTGCAGGCATTCGACAGCACTCAGCAACCATAAACAATGTTTTCACAGGAAGAAATAGATTAACGTCAACCTCATTCTTCTTTCTGCAAGAGAGGTTATCCAAAACACAGCACAACCACCTCGCTGCTCCCACAGCAAATCCTTCTGTGGCCAAGCAAAGACACCTTGGGCGCCTGCTCTCCAGGGGTCCTGGGAGCAACATCATCCCTGGCCTGGCTCAACTCCCTCTCCCTCATTTTTCCGTTGCCCCAGAGAGACACCAGGACCAACACCCAACTTGACAACCCTGAAACAGGCCCTCTGGCAAAGTAGTTTTCAAACTTTTTCCACTAGATCTTTTGCAGGGAAGACAAGCCCTGGGCGTAGCAAGTTTTAGCTCACTGACATGAGTCCTCCTTCTCTCATTTATCTCTTGGATAAACTCCTTAAGGGCCACCAGTTGAACATGCGCCTGTTGGCAGGTAGGCATGGAGTACAATGACCATGAGGGACAGTGGGCTGAAAGAACACCCTGAGATGAGGGACTCACACTTTTTCCCCAGACATGGCTCCCTCAGAGGGAGCAGCCCCAGCCCTGACCAAATTCATCTCCTTTCTCAGTCATGGATGGCAACAAGGCTGGGAAGGTGAGGACATCCCATGTCGATGTTGAAGTGGATCCAGTGGCTGGTCACCAGGCAGACATGTCTCACTACCACCTTGGGCCCTTCATCAGGTGAGGGGCACTCTGCTCTTGCTGAAGGTCCCTCACTCATTATGATTAACTTCAAATAAAGGGACTCCCACCATCACCTCAGTGGGCCTCAAGGCCACCTTCTTCAGAGGCAAGTCCCTCATTGTCCCCTCTGTGGCCAAAGGGAATCTCTCACTGTCCCCTTCATCAGCAGTAGCCCCTCACCATAACCTCAGTCCCTTCTTCTGGAAGACCCACGTCTCCTCCGTGAGGGTGGAGGCACCTCACAGCCTCCTCGGTGGGGCAGAGGGACCCCCCACTCCCCCCCTCCTCCTCGGAGGCCTTTCTCAGCCCCTCTCCACCCAGACCCACGTCCCCTCCCCGGGGCGGAGGGCTCCCTCTCCTCCCCCTCAGGCCCTTCCCCGGCTCCCTCCCCGCAGGCCGCGGGCTCTCCCTCTCCCTCCCAGGCCGGCCCAGCCCCGCC